>JAYRBW010067362.1:0-52291 GCA_036023295.1 Invenusta paracnida | reverse complement strand
TATTTTTAAAGAGCTAACACATTTTACGCTTATTTCAATTTTTTTATGATATGAGCTAACACACTTTTTGCCATTTTCGGCTAATAATAATAATTACTTACATACCAATATTATAGAATAGAATAGAAGCATATTATGCATACATACATTCTATACATTATATCTATATGTTGCACATCATATATAATTTATTATAATAAGCAGGCTATACAGATTAAATGAATGTGCATTTACGTTTCAAATACACAAGGCTTCTTCGAAAAATCATGTGCATCTGTTCCAGCATGACAAGTTAACATGTCCAAGCATTTACAATGGTAAACAATCATCAAATAATCACTCTAGAGATTCAATTGCTACAAGTAAACATGGTCCATGTAAAAACATACTAAATTCATGCAAAATATAAAATACTGTAATTCTGAATGCACTTGACTTGAAAAGGTGCGTTAAATTGAAATGCCGTGTACCTGTTTCTACGTTAAATCCACATGCAAAAGAGGAGTCTATTCGTGTTCACGATGTCCACATTTCTATAGGAGAGTATGCCAACTGCACAGTTTTAACCGAAGAAATAATAATTTTAAATGTCACATTTATACTTTTCGATTGGCAAGCTTTGACAACAAACATAAATAACGTGCGGTGTACATGCGGTGTAAAACTATAAAACTAATAATGATAGATTAAGTCAGGCGTGCAAATAGTTTAATACCTAATGAAATACATAGGCAGGAAAAACAAACTTGCCAATATAACTGATAATTAATTAATAAAACAAGTTAACAAGTATAGAGAAATAAATAATCTTGAATATCGAAATCATTCCTTTTAATGAATTTATATGAATAGTATATAATAGTATCTCAATAGTATAACTATATTAGCACTATAGTAGGTACTTCAATCTATCTTATACTAACTGAAAACATTCACTATATCTGAATATTTAATAAAAATATGTAACATAAAACAATAATTCTTTGTAAAAGTATAATAATTGGTCATATTAATATACGTTTAAATGATAATATATTACATAATTTTCCCCATCTTTGATAATAAACCTTTAAACGAATTTCTTATATTTCTTCTTAATTTTTAAAACCATAATAACATTTTAATCATATTTAATTGTTAAGTATCTACTTTCTTGTAAAATCTATAAAATAAATTTATTTAATATAAATAAATATATAACAATCAACTAAAATGTTTCAACAGTCAATAATATAATTGAGTATTACATATAGTATAATTATAATTGATTATAATATATTTAAAAGTAACATTATGCGTTGAACATTTTTATTTCTGAATATTTACCATTTTGTAATAAGTAGAATTTTTAACTATCGATCAATATTAAAGTATTATCAACGACATTTTGACATTTATTTATTAAAGGAATGCATACAAAATACGAGCATATATAATATAAAATGAATTTCTGTATTTTTTAATATAATAATTATACAATTTAGAAATATCAAATAAATATATAAAGTATATATTCATATTTGAAACTAAATGTATTCAGAATTTTTATATCAATTATGCATATTCCGACATTAAAAAATAGCGCATACATATATGTTACATCATCACAATAACTTATTAATTAATTCTTACTATAATTAAAATAATAAAAAAGGGTATTGATAAAGACGTTTACTCGATGATTTATGAAAGTTATTTCAGAATTAAAATATTTCCTAATGGATAGATAATAATTGAATAAAAATGTTTGTTGGAAATTACACATATTATATGTGAACTTCTAAAATAATTAAAATTATCAATTAAATGATTCAAAAATGAATAAAATAATATTATCTAACAGCAAACAAAAGGAATTAAAAGAGTCAAGGAAAAAATCTTCAGTTTTAAAATTTAAAACGTGGGTGACAAAAATTCAAGAACATAAAATTATAATATTTTGTTTGTTTTGTAAATTTAAATGTTTTTTTGACATTTTACAAGTGATATTTGTACGACTAAATAATTATTTATGACGTTTTATAAATACTATAATATATCATAGAGGACTTTTAAATTGCGTTTCTATTGAGCCTATTTGTCATAATTTCATCATATTCTAATTATTTAAACTAGACGGTTAACTGATGGGCGTCTCTGCACGGACGAGAAGTCAGGTGTTGTTGCACCGGGCTCTCCCGCTGTCTTCTTAACTGGACTGTTGACCTACCCTACCATCTTTCTTCGTTCCATGTTCTCGCCGCAGGAAACTTTTTTTCATACATAAGACAGGATCTCTTACGTCTTTCATTCATGTCTTGTGTAGTTATGGTGCAATTTCAACCTCTATATAGTATATCTCTTTTCTTCTTTTGATTAATAACTATGAAAGATAACTGACCGCCTCCGCTGTTTGATATATTGGCTTTATTTTTCACAATTAATATCAGAAAGGGCGATTAATCACATCGATGATATTTATAAGTATCAGAAAATAATTTGAAATGGAGCAGACATGGTGAGCTGAATTTTATTAAGGATGTCTTTATATATGTATTTAAAAGATGTGTCGTTTATTTAACGTTGTTATGCATTTAAAAATATATTTAAATTTTTATAATTCATTATATCAGTATAATGTATAATATGTTAAACTGAAATAACAACTGCATATTCAATAAATGTTAGAATAATATAAACTGTTGTAACAATGAGAATTTAATAAATATAATCATGGCACAAATTAGTAGCGAAATAATTTTCTTTGCCGGCCTTTGAAAGAATAAAATAAAAGGGTTTTAATAAGAATCACATTAAGAAATATAACATGATATAATAGTAATTAAGTTCTTATGATTAAATGCTTTTAAATATCATAATAAACTGCTGATATTTATAATTCGTATAAATGTCATTTTCATAATATACCTGTTATTTATATATGCACGTACATTCATATATCTGTTTATGATGATTAAATATATATGACTTCTAAACGTGGTAAAATGAACCAATTGTAATATATATGTATATACCTAATTATAATATAATAATGAATCATAAAAAATATGGAATATTTCTAATTATTTAACTATTTATGTAATGAGTTAAGCAAATTTAAAGTTGGCTACTATATTATATATATGTGTGTATAAGCCTTTATGTTATTGAATTGCGAATATTTTTAGTGAACTTCAATTTTGTAAAAAAGATTGCATATTCGCGCATTTCTACTGACGAACTTTGTTTGCCGCAAATGAATTAGGTATTACATTAATGATTTCAGAAATATATTGTTTTCTTAAAATTAGCGTTATTGAACTGGCCAGGTACATTAATTGCATTTACAAATTGAAAAAAGGTATATTATTTATTATTTTACGACAGTATATATAGTAATATTATTATAGTCTTCCATAATTTTTCAGAAAGAAAAGTTTCATATAAAATTTTAAATAAATAGGTACTAATATTTTATACTTAAACGAACATATACTGTACGATGTATATTCTATTAATTAGTAAATACTTTATACAATTGATCAATATAATCAAATTATTTTATTGCATATATTGTATTCATTAAAGGTTCCCTATAGAGAGAGAACCATTCCAGTCTATAAATGTGCATAAAATGAGTTAAAACAGATTTCCCGATTCGACATTCCATGGAGCGTATTAATAACGTTTCAGTTAATGAAAGACCTCGATCTGGGAGTAGAATTTTTTACACAAGACATGATCACATTTTAATTTGAATGTTTGAAGAGAATTACACCTATAGTTATGATAGTTTAGATAGACAGAATTTGGCATTGTACCATAATAAATGCCCAAGCTTCACCATAACTATTTATGAAAACATCGACTACACAATACTTATTTCGTATAGCTCATATATACAACATGAAATAAACCATTATTAATTGAAATGCATAGCCGAAAGAGTTTTGAAGAATTACTAGAACATCGAAATTGAACGTTAGAAAAATTGACCAACTTACTCTATACCTATATAAAAGATGATCTCGTTCTCGGGTGTCAAAAATATTATTTTTATGTATCAATAAGAGGAACAACAATGCAACGAGCCATGAGCACAAGGTGCATTTATCAAATGGTAAAATGATTATCTGAAATGTTTTTTCTAAACATGAAATCTCCTCATCTTTTGTATGCCAAAAAAATTGAATTGAGAGCAATACATTAATATCCATCGTAAGTTCTCTCAATCTTTTCCATTTCCACAAAGATAATTCTATACATGTTACACGGCATCTACAACTGAAATTTATTTTCACCGATAATAATTAGAATGATGTGCTTACAAGACCAGTTTACACTTTCTCGACAATAAATCAAAATGAGAACCTTCGAACATACGTCCAACTACATAATACCAGGTTCACAAACTCAAAATCAATTACTTTTATGAACTTCGAACTGCCACACAAAATGATACCATACTCTTGTGATTTGATTTTCAGCTTAGCTGTAGCCATTTACAGAAATCCTATAAGAAAGAACATGGACGTATCACTGTTTATTGAAGAATTCATTTACTAGTTTTCTCTAAATTGTCAGAGAGCACGACAACGGTTCTTTCCAATGTCCCCACATATTTGTTTACAGTCACATGTTGTTGTCAAATTGAAGTAATATACCTGTAGTGTTTTATATTATTGATTGTATTATAGGTATGTATCCTTGTTTCTTTGAGATGAGGTATATCCTTCAAATTAATAAAAATGATTAGACCAAATGTTACTTTCTAAGCTATGAGGTATATTTCGCTACATAAGGATATTTTAATTAACGTTGAATTTAATAACAAAACTATCACGTTATATATTTTCATTAATCTTTATATTTTTTCAATATTATAAATTTTTAACAAACAACACATAAATTCAACAATGTTACCAAATAGCAGTAATAATCTTGATTTGAAAACGATATTTTTCTTAATTGTATATTTTGTATACCCATACTCGTACATACACACATACATAATATACCTATATTTTTATACTTAATTAGAAAGATAGGAGCTCTAGAAATTTCATCATATTGAGTTAAAAGTAATTAAAATACACAATAACAATCAAAAACTTATGGTATATGACCTAAATATGTACAATACTGTGTAGTGACAATACAATATAAGCAATATAATCCAATTAAGCAATAATAAAACGATTGCTGATGTAACGAAGTAATATAACAGTATAACTTATATAAAAAATAAATATACCAACAACAAAATCTATTTTATGGAATCTTCAGTGAGAATCCGTTTACAGAAACTACGAATCTAATCATACATGATGAAAATGACCTGCTGATCAGACTGTATGTAAATGACCAGACAGCAAGCAGGCATGCATTGGTGATGAATCTAGTATATCAACATTACGATGTCCGAATAGGCCCAGTTGGAAGCGCTATTATATAGTACCAGATAGATATCAACGATAGCCTTTTCCTATGTGACACTTGACTATTGTGAACCAAAGGAGACTTTTCAGCAGAGGAATCTATACGACAAGTAGAACGCCCTTAACTTGGGGCATCTCCCATGGTGACCCTTGGATAGAAGGTGATTCAAACCTGTCTCTTCAGTGCAGCCCAGACTTCAATATTACAAGTATATACAGGTATAAATAGAAGTCTGTGGAGCAGTCGCATCGACCTGCTGCACCAACTGCCCAGTAAATATCCAGTTTGATTGTAAAGATATAGAGGGTCACTGAATGATCATCCGTTACCCAACTGATATCCTGCTTCTTCAGACAAACTGTCCTTTCCCCTCTTACTCAATAACGAAAAATCAAAATCGTGTTAATGTAATTAAATTATGTCACTATATACTCTTTACGTGTGTTTCATTAAAATAAAGTAAACAGTTATGTCGTATATATATCTGTATAATGAATCCTAATAAATCTGTATAATGTATTAATACATCCCATTGAAGTGAAATATCCACAGAGTTTTACGTGGTAACCTAGAACTTGCACACTTCAGAAAACAGATTTTGTTAATAATTTCTACCACTCTATTAAAATTTTATTATATAAAACTTTTAATAATTCTCAATAAAAAATATACTGAAATTCAATTTAAAAATATTGCTGGTAATCTGCATTTATAGCATCATTCGAAAAAATTTCTTTATAACTGTATAATAACAACATAAAAAGTTAACATTTACAAATAAATATATGTATATATTATTTTTTTCATATTATATATTATGTATTATATATGTATATATGTTACGTCAATGTATGATATCTGACTCATAAAATTTAAACACATATTTAAACAAATAGTAGTTCGTTTCAAAATCACACGCATTGACATTATAAATTTATATAAATGTCACAAATATAAATCTTAACTATAATGTTTATTCTTTACATGTGCATTAAAAATGTGAAAAATTTACATTGAAATATCTACGACGACCGCTATAACTAAAACATGGCATTTTTAAAGAACTTTTTAGCGTATCTTTTGTTTCAAAATTAACGTAATTTGATTTGCTATTTGCATTATATCGGATCTTAAATTGAAAGAAAAATAACAACATATATCTAACATACTAAAATGCTACTCACGATAAAGCTTAATAATAACTAACAAAACGTGTTATAATAGTAAATACTAAATAAAATGGAGGAAAATATACAAGTAAAACAAAGATTAACTTTCCAATAAAATTTGATTATTATAAATTTATACTAAAAGTATAAGAATTATAATTGGGTCACAGATTTACATTATAATTACACCCTATATATACATACGCGCGTATTTAATAATGTCATGGCCGCATGTAAAATTTGAAATTTCCTCGTAATTTGAATGACGTGCGCAATTTTTACGTTGATAGGAAACGAATCGGCGTTTTGAAATTCTCGCACACTTTTAAATTTGAATTTGGCGCCACATACAGCGTGCGTTCCTTAAATACTGTTCATGCCCTGTCATTGGCTGAGCGTATTCGATTGTGATTGGCCATGAATGAGGGGTTGCGAGGGGTCAGGAGGAGGGGGTGAAATCTGGGTCTGCCTACCCTACTACTCAAATGTATCTGATGTCAATGGTAAGCATCAGGTCATACTTAATTATAACAAGGGAACATCCGGTGTGAAATGTGCGGAAGTACCTACAGTTAAGTGAGCGGCGAAAATATTTTGTCTCTTCTATAATACGCTGGACAAGCTGTAATCAATGCTTTCGTAATTTTAATGGACACGCATCTTGGTTGAAATGTCAATTGACCATACAGAAGACGCCTGTTTTTAATTCTAGATATTGGCGAGACAACCGGAAATAAATTCACACCCTGAGGGCCGCAAATCCTGCCCCTCCCCCCGTTGTCAATCCTGTTTCTTGGAGTGCTCAACCATGATACCAGTAAGGAGAGTGTTTTTTTATTTTACTCAATGGGCAATCTAGTTATGTAAAACAATTTTGTATTATAATTTGTAGTATAAAATGTATTGTAACTGTATATTAATCGACATGAATATGCTTTCATTTCTGGGTAGAATTTGACCGAGTGTTTACTAAATAGAACTTTTTAAATAAAATTCCTGTATTGAAAAATTTCCGAATATTTCTATGATATATATGGTGGATAGTTAGAGCCATAGAGTAATTAAACATAGAGTTTTAAATCTTACTGATTTCATATGCATCACGTTGTAAATTTTTGTCGATATAAAAATCGTTATATTTTAATGAAATTTGCATTACTGGGTAATAAATAGGTAGCATTATTTTTATTATAATTTTTAGATTAATTATCGAGACTTTTACTATTTTTACATGTAACAGAATCTATACAGTTAGCTATAATATTGGTATCTAAAAATTGTATAACACATTTACTATTTTAGAGATAATGTACTTATTTAAAGTATTATTTTACTAAATCTTTAGGGTAAAAAAATAGTAGTATGTAGTATGAAATTGTTATCAACAATCAGAAAGAGTTGCAACTCTATCTATCAATATTCTATGGTTATAGCCTCTAAAAATATTAAAAGTTGCGGAAAATCAAATGCCTAAAAAACTAGTAGGTATAAAACATTGAATTGCGCTACCGGGTCGAAAATGACCCACTGGAATTTTAAAAGTTATATTAGTTAACAGGCTTTGCTAGTAATTTGCAACATATAATTGCATACGTAGAGAATACAATTTAAACCTTCTTTGCTCATATATCGTGTCTCATTTTTAAGACCCGTAGCCTCTCAAGTACTAAAATTATTTGTTTGAATATACGTTTCTAAATTCACCTATTAAGCATACTGACTCCACTATATATTATGAACATATTTATTATTATTAATGTATATAATATATCTTCCACTTCCACTATTTAACAAAATTATTTACATAAATTTCAATATGCTTGTTACTATGCATTTCGTGTTCTTGATCATATTTTTTCATTAAAACTTCATTTTCAGTTCTGTGGGAGGATTGGTGTCAAGGATTATGATTAATTAATAAATTAACAATATTAATCAATAACAGTAAAATAAATTGTAATGATAAATATGTTGATGTTCAGTTTGTTTATTAAATTAACTGTTGAAATTTGATAGACAATAATATTATTAGAAACAATAATTTATTAATGTATATATACATCTTTGTACATACACATACATTTTTTATATATTGATTGATTGAAGTTCCTTAATCGAGACGATCGTTGGATCCATTTGTGAAGCGATAGGCGGCAAGTTTAATTTTTCTTCTTCATAGTAGGCGGTTTTCGGCCCATCTAACGGCTTACCAGACTTGTATTGCACCTGTCCAAGACAGAATGTCGTCGATTTATCTGGCTGGATGATGACCACGTTTTCGGGCACTTGGTACCATACCGAGCATAATGTTCTTTTCCATGGATTCGTTTCAAAAAACTGTGTGGCCGAAATAGCTGAGTTTCCTTGTTACCATCTGGGCGTACAGTTCTCGCTTTCAGTTGATCTTGTTTAAGACTTTGTTGGATTTGAAATCTTTCCATGAGACACCAAGGATTCGATGAAGATACCACATGTCGAAGGCTTCAATCATGGAGCGATTGGGTTCACAAAGCCTGGATTCGCAGCCATAGCTCATGGTTGCAATTCCAATGCTTTTGATTAGAGATATTTTCGATTTGAGATTGACATCTTTGCTTTTCCAAATATTGTCGCATCTCATAATAGCCATTTTGGCGAGGCTAATTCGGCGCTTAATTTCTTTCTTGTGGTCACTTTGTTTAGTTGGATTCCTAGATAATTGAACTCATCAACTAGATCTATCTTTTCATCATTAACAGTGATCTCTGTTTGATCTAGTGTGTTAGAGCGCATCAGTTTTGTTTTCTTTATGTTGGAACGTAGACTGTATTCTTTGCCAGCATCATTGACATGATTCATTCATTGTTGATGTCGTGGGCGCTGGTTGTATGTAAGTAGTGCTGTGTCATCAGCATATCTAAGATCTGTGATTCTTTGACCACCAATGGAAAAGCCGCCATTGAACTTTTCTGTTGCTGTTCGTATAATGTGCTCGGTGTAAAGGTTGAAGAGATCGGGTGAATTTGTACAACCTTGGCGAACACCTCTGCCAGAAGAGAACCAGGGACTTTCTCGCATTCACACGACATTCTTGGTGGTCATACAATTGACTAATGAGATGAATGTTGTGAGATAGAAAATCCATGTCATCTTGTATGGACCATAGTTCTTTGCGGTTCACTAGGTCAAAAGCTTTGCTGTAGTCAATATACAATCCGAATAATTTAATTGAGCGGTTACGTGCTTTCTCTTTGATCAATGTGGCGTTGCATATTTGATCGCGGGTTTTTTCCCATGTTTGAAACTGCGCTACGTTTCATTTATTTCTTGTTCGCTTTTTGTCTCCATCTTCGTTTGATGATGGTGAGAACGATTTTGTCGGCATGCGAGACCATTGCAAGGGTGCGGTAGTTTTCGCATTTCAAGATGTCACCTTTTTTAGGGATGGCAAGATAATCGGATTTCGTCCAGTCTTTTGGCCACGTGCATTTACAATACCAATAATTTTATGAAGTAGAGTGATACCTATATCGCCCTCTAACTTCAGAAGCTCTGCTGAGATGTGTGTGGTTTGGTTCGTGATAGAGATTTTTGCAGTATTTTTCCAGAAGGTTAAGACTATTGTCATTCGTAAGTATATATGTTTCCATCTTTATCTTTAATATTGTTGGAGAGTTGTCAATGAGATTTTTTTTCTATACATCAAATTCAGTTTTGAAACAGTTCGATTCCACTACTTTGTTGAACTTTTTACAATATGAATCCATCCATTTTTGCTTGTCGAGTCTGCAGGCGCGTTGAACTTCTGCATTCATCTCTTTGTATTTCGCCATGTCTTGGGTACTGCGATTTTTAATGCCTTTCAGTTGTCTTCATTTGTCCCATTTTTCTATTGTTTCCGAAATAATCCAACTTGATTTGATTTTGCTAGAAGTGGAGATTAATTTCTCATGGGCAGTGTTGAGAAGGACGTGCTTCATTGATGACCAGAGTTCTTCTGCGTCGAAGTTTCGGCCCGTTCTAGAATTTTATTGTAGGCATAGTTGATCTTGGCATTGCATGCTTCGTATGTCTTTTTGCTTTGGAGTAGTAACATGTTAGGGCGTTTTTTGTTGCGTGCTTTGCTTTTGATTTGAGACAAAACCGGACATTGGCCACTAACAATTGATGATCAGTGTTGCAATGAGCTCTGGGATAGGTTTTGCAGCTATTGAAATCAAATTTCCAGCGTTGTTGAGAGATGATATAGTCGATTTGGTTGCAGGTGTTCACGTCAGGGGATGTTCAGGTGTACAACTGTATTTTAGGTTGTTGAAATAGGCTATGTAGTATCGCAAATTTGTTGCGCTCGCAGAAATCGCACATTTATTAAAAGTATAAATTTTGAAAAATATAGAAAGCTTGATATTTTGAAAGGAACTTCCATACTTATAGACGGGTATTAGTATAATATATGTAATTTTGTCATGTTGCATGCGTAGATGTTAACTCACAAAAGGATCTCATCTTATGTCAACTATTATTCACAGAGTATGTAACTGGTGCGATATCTACTATATTTATACATTTCATGTTTCTGGAAATATTGTTCCTTTCAAATGATTGTGATAAACAACATCCTGTATTTTAATCATTAACCCTACAAATCTGGAGCAAATTTTTAACAATACATTTCTTGATTTCTTAGATTTAGCATAAAACTAAACTTTAAACTAGTCAAAATGATTACAAAAATGTAGGAATACGCAGGAATAAGTAAAAATAACGAATCATTTTCAAATTCATGTTATATTTAACATACATGTAAAGCACATTTTAAAGATTAGAAACAATGAGTCTTGTTCTTAAGTGAGAATCAGCATTAATTTATAATTTATATGCATTCAGACAAATACAAGAAATAAAATTACCTACTACTAAAATATAAAGAGTAGTAGTATGTCGTACGAAGGCATAATAAGATATTGTGGCATGTAAACAGATTAAATTTTAAAAGAAGTAATGATGTTTCCGTTAGTATGTACTATGAACATAATTCTTGTGGAATGATAATATGGCTAAACGTGATCACAGAAGTCCTTCTAATGTACCGCTTTGTAGGAAAATTTACAAAACAATAAAATTATTGAAATTGACATTCAAGCCTGTGAAAGTATGAACACTGTACCAGACAGTGTACACTAAGGGATAGAAGAGGAGGGGAAGGAGGAGTGGAGTGAGGCGAGGCAAGAAGGAACAGTAAGAAGATGAGAATATAAAAAGTAACACGTCTGTGCAAATGTTGAATGGAAAACAAACATATCACGTGTGTACTTCAGCTGCAAAATAAAGTTCTGAAGTACAGTTATACTTAAATATGCACAACTCAAAAATCTATATCTCTCTGTAAAAGAACTTTTTTTTGATAATGCACTGTCACCTTTATTACATGATAGATATAAACATAGCATAGCATAGCTGTATAGTATTACAAAGTATAAGCAAAATACTAAATACATACATTAGATATGGTACATAATATAGTACACTGGAAATCAAGCAATGTTTTAGTGTATTAATTGAAGTTGTCTTCATACACATTTCTGGTGAGAAAAGAGTTTGTCAAGCAAAATAAAATCAATACATGATGTAAATCAAGAAAGATATACAACGAAATAAATAACAATAAACAAAGAAAATAGACGCGTTTCGGTTATTACTAAAAACAGAAGTTGATAAAAATCTAAATGAATACAAAATAATAATCAAATATACTCTAAAAGGATATATTTTGGACAAATTTATTACACAATAAATATAACGCCCAAGAAAATATATAAATATATAGAGTTTTTGTTTTATCTCTAATGTTTCGTTTAAAGTAATTATTTCTAGTAAAAAAATTAATCTTTACAAAAAAGGTAGTTCTAATTATCGTTTATCATTAACAAATAAATACAGGAATGAAAATTTGTGTACAAGAACATTTGAATAAGGACGAAAGATTAACCGTAAAAATGTTTTAATTCGAAACAACACAATGTTTATAAACAATATAATAAATAAATTATGCATATATACAGAGGTGCACATTAAAAAATTACTAAGAAGTTTGTATGTATATTAATGTACATAAACCATATACTGATTAATAAAGCAATGTGAAAAATGTATCTGAATAACACTATAGACAGTGTTTAAGTTTTGGTAAATGAGCATTAATGTGCACGAGATGACTTCATTTTTTGGATTTATGTTTAGTCAATGTCATAACTGCATTTTTAGTATGTATTGTATATATCATAATTTATTGGTTCTGATTTTAAGATCTGCAGTTATAGTGTATAAGGAAACATAAATAGAAGAAAAATAGTCCACAGATACTTCCCTATATAGAAAATAAGGATAAATTTAAGACTATAAGACTTGATTAAAAATATTTCATAATATGTAAACTAAATATGTAAAATTATTCAAATATGAGTATGACATTTTTTTCTATCAATGTGTTTATCGTTGTCAAAAACAGTAGTATGAAATAAGGTTCTTTTATGTCTCTCTGGGTGTATTAAAATGAAATATCACAATTTATGAAAAAAGCACAGCGCATTTTATATAGTTATAGTATATAATGATAGTGTACATAAGTATCACTACTTAACAAAACATAATTAAGATATATATATACATATATAGCTAAATAGGTAAATGACCACAACGGAATTTTATAGTATATTTTAAAAGAGATACAATAGCCACCTTTCCTGGCAAAAAAGAAAGGTGCAATGCAATTAGAGATGGTTGGAAGATGAGAATTGGGGAGAGGCGAGAGGCAAAAAAGGGTGGTACTTCAAAAGTTATATGAAATACAAAATTTGTGCAATATTAATTATAATTAGAAATTGTAATAAAACCACTAGTATTTTAGAATATATAATATGTAGTATTGAATTATTGTGTAGTAGGTTACACTATGTGGCTAATAGGCGTTACTTAAGTTATGCAATGAAAATACACAATATTATGTTTTAAGCCGCAGGTTATAAGTACAGAATGTATACATACAAAGCCTATAGGCTATGCTAACAAGATAGTAATAGTGTGACGTCATGACTCGAAGGAGTTCGCTCGTTACTTCCCCTTCTTTGGTGGATGGTGAGTCGTGGAGGCACTACCTGAAGTGGCAGATGTACTGTTGTGACCCGGGGACACTCCACGACGGTGTTGTTGGCTCTGGGTGAAAGACTTGTGCGGTGGCATACGCTCGTTCACCTTATCGATTGCCTTGGCCTCCTCGAATGAACTGATTCGGTGATTGGGAGAAATCCCGCACAGCGCTGAATGGATAACAAGTTATAAATGAAGACAGTAATGAGAAGGGGAGATGGTAGTTACTAAACCTCTGATCGTGTACTATACAAGTACAAACATTTATAATAAAATTATGATTATAGCGTCACTTAAGATTAAGTATGTTATGCTTGGAAATCTAGTCTGATTTTGTTAAAAAATTACTTTAACGTAAAATGGAAAATTCTAAATATGACAGAAGGATAAAAGAAAATATAATATACATTTTTAATAAGCCCGCATCCTGTTTAAACCTTTAAACCTTTAAACATAAAAACAAGTTCTAGTAATAATAATCGTCAGCTGAACCATAGATAAATATGGTTCAATATGATACCATGTACAAGTACCTATACTCGGAAAATCAACCGAATAAAAACAAACTAAAACAATACAAGTGGCAAAGAATAATATAAATTAATAAATGTTGAATACAACGAAATGCTAATAATAACAAATCACATCATAAATAATTTACATAACATCACTATACATCATACTCACATCAAGTATCTTGAAGTAAATTTAAAAAGGAGATTAAAACTCAATGTTTATTCAAAATATATTTATGCATAATTATACATCATTGAATTCAGAGTGGAATTATTATAAGAAATGTAGGCTGGCCATATTTTTGTTACAAGTAGTCTTTAACCATCACAAACATCTATCTTATTCAATTTTACAAAATATAAGGGAATATTACTTATATCATTAACATCAATATTGTCAATGTATCGATGTAAACAAATAGTTGAACAAACTGAAAATATTCCTCTATATATGTATATAATATATTTTAAAAAGTACAAAGTATAGAATTAATTATAACATTTATACTTGTACTATACGTTCAGTATATTTATTTAACTGGATGTCATTAGAATCGAAAATCAAAAATGATCTAAAAATAGAACACACATGAATTAATAATGAAATTAGTAACATTCACTTTAAAAATGACTTGTTTATAAATATAATTATTTTGTATCTGTTGCATAAAATAATTTAGACAATAACTCAAAGTTAGTTATTTGATTTTAGTAAGAATATAAAATGTAATTAACATAAATAAATAATATATTTAAAAGTAAATATTTTACAACATATACATACTATATTGTTAAAAAGTCAAATTGTCCAATTCAACACCATACTGTATTTTTTGCATTTAATTAAAATCATTAACTTGATAAGCATGTTTCAGTAAATTGTACATGTTAATTTACACAAATGTGTAATACAGATTTCAAGATATCTTTTAATATTTTTTCATACAAGTTGGTTCTTATGTTTAAAGCATTAATTAATATCAGCATAGGCTACAATTCAACAACTTAATAAAATAATATTACGTATATTAACGTTCAAGATACGAAAAAATTGAACAAATATCAACTCTAAAAATTCAAGCGTATGTATAGTGACCATAAAATCTTTATATCGTAGAATATTTATATACTGCTTCAAGAATATAATTAAAATTTAATATAAAAGTTATATTATCCCAGAAAAACTCGTATTATATCAACAAATCTATAAAGTAGAATCAACATTTTATCTACTGAAATGGAAAATATAAATAATGTAAGCAATGTTAATCGAAATTTTTGTTTTCTTAAAGCAGAAAGAATAAGGAGATAGTCCCAGTCGAATACAAGTAGATATCATCATTTATCAAAGATATATAATGACATTTAATATTATATTATACATATTTAATATAACCATACAACAGAAAACAAAATACCTGAACACATATTATAGAGACCTAAAGAGACAGATAGCTGACAACAATCCAGTTTCAGCAACTATACATACATAACTAGGCTTCATAATTTTGAGTGAAAGATAAAAACAATCTTTTTACCTATAAGCAAGCTAACATACAATATAGTTTAAAAAATTGTGGAACAGACGTACATATGTATAAGTAGGTGTACCTAGTTTATGTAGTAAAAACATATTGTTATTCAGTAAGTATAAATATATGTATATAGGTATATATATATATACAGGCAACGAATTCGATTCAAGTGATACAGAAAAAACAAGGCTGTGAATTTTTGGGGGAACGGGGAAAATTATTGAAAAGGTCAATATAGAGGTGAGCAAACATAATGTACATACATACGAAGATAATATATTATGCATAGTAATATGTACAAATATATACACCAGATCAGCTCAACAAGAAATAAAAAATAAGAATCAAAGCGCAATATTAAAAAATAAAACTTATTTATTACAGTATATAACTTTTAATTGTGGGTTTTGATTCTTATTAATTTGCACAGTAAATTGTCTGCTTTCTTCTACCATGAACTGAAAATATTAACAGACACAAAATATATTTATTGAATTTATATATTTATAATCAACTACAAGAAGTCTACAAGACATTTTAAGAAAGTTCAAACGCCGACATTTTAGAGCTTTCAATGCTTTAAAGTGTGTCTCATAAGGCAATCGATAGTAATATCATATCTATAATGCATTGATTACCTAGCATTACTAAACCAAAGAATAGACAACTTTGATAAAATGATAATTTCTTGTAACTTTTCTATGAATCTGGATCTAATTAATTACATTTGAAATAAAAAAACTATGACACAAAAGTAAGCTCAAATATTTGTGTTAAAATGCTTTTTGATACTTTAATTGTTTGCATTTAAATTTTAATAGTCAAACATTTTGACTTTACTTCGTGAAATGATTTTTAAGGGAACATTATCATTTTTGGTCATTATGTGTTTAAAAGTGAAACATTTTTATAAAAAATATAATTATCACAAATAAAAAACTGAACAAAAATTGACTTAATCAACCTTTAATATAATATACACAAGTCCCTATATATTATGTATTATTGAAGTTAAGCAAGATCAATCAACAAAATATATAGCTACGATATACCGTCAGCACTTAAAATATTCCATGATTTTGGGGAGTATTTAATTTAAAAATATAAATATTCCATATATACATGTACATATATGATGAATAGGATAATATTGCTATGTTAAAGCTCTGAAATGCAGCTAATAGTACAGAAGTATAATACATAATAATATATAAATATATGCAATAGACAAAAACAGACAAGATTATGTGCGAAAATGTTGTAAGTATACACAGATAAATCTCGTCTGATTATTTAAGTTAGAATGTGATTATTTTTGAGAACATGAAATATGTATTAGGAGGAGAAACAAGAAACAACACAAGACTCGCATGCAGAAGGTTCTCTAATAATACTATGTATAATTAATCTATAGTTACTGCAATACGCCGGCCTCTTTTTACCTAATTCGTCAGCAGCTAAAAGATGACAGAAATTGATTGATATTTAGAACAACATAAAGTTTCCACTATATACATTTATGAACAAAAATAGTAATACATTTTTAAGTATGGAAAATATTTGACTTACACTACACTTTACCTAACCTAAAATTACATCTTTAATTTAAAAAATCTCAACGTAATAGGAAATAAATGTAAAATATAAAACAAATATAGAAAGAGAACCAAAAAATGGTAAATTGAAGCTTAATATTCCAAAAATACTAAACAGCGATAAAATTTGAATTACTATTTTAATAAAAAATGTGTTTAATCAAAAAGAAATCGTCATAAAAGTGGTTAATTTATATCCACAATTATAGATATATATATTTATTTACATGTTTTGTGATAACACTTATTTTTTAATACATATACGAGATCATGAACCATGTATCATACATAAGTTTATATCAAACAAAACTATTTCCTTTGTTTAAGTCATCATGAAGTCATAAATGTTAAATGTCATAATCATTAGAATCATAATGAAAGAAAAACAGTGTATATTGTACACCGTCGTTTAGTTAGACTAATACAATGTATAACTATAAACTTACACTATCGTATAAGTTAGTTATAACTTAACTGACAATGTTTTATGAGCAGATTAAAAAAAAAAATTAATAAAGGTAGATATCCTAAATAAAAGCAAATGTTGCAGTAACTTGCTGCTACCTGAATGCAGGGACTCCTTGCCACTTGAAAGAGCTCCAAGAGGAAGCATTCCATTGGGTGTGAGGCCTTTGAGTTCTAAAACTGACTCATTTTCTTCCCTTTAATGGGTAAAATGAGGACATCAAAATGGATATACATTTGTGCATAGATAGGGCTGCTGTAGGGGAGATTACAATCGAATTATATTAACTAATATTAACACCATAATATAAACTTGCTTTTTAAAATTGTATTTTAGGCAGTTATTCCTCTTTATTATATAGTTACAAATTAAAGTATAGATAGATAGACTAGAATGTTAATTTCCACACACGGTGTTTTACTGCGACAATAAATAATCATGAATTTACTTCCAAAAATAATTTAATAAAACACTAACAATACCAAAATTTCACACTAATTCTTAAAATAAAGAGATTTTGTCTTATACAATTCTTTCAGATTTTAAGCTTAGTAAATATACAGTGTCGAAAAAACTTTCTAACACTACAAAAAAATTTAGTAATCAAAGAAAAACAATGCTTAATTTTCCAATGAAATTCTCGAAAATAACATTTCATAATAATAAAAATCGCTAACTGAGATTAAAAACAAATTTAAAAAACTAATCTTCAAACTAAATAATTAATTAAAATAGTCTAAAAAGAATTAGTAGTATTAGATATAAATTAATTAGAACAATTTTGGAAGTTATCATAATAAAAATATTACAATTAATTTAACTATAATTTGAAACTGTACAAAAGAAAACATTTTTCAAGTAACATTTAGAAATAAATTAAAAATTATAATTATAAATATAAATCAAACACAAACTCACAGGGAAATGAATGAGATAAACGTAAAGTAAATAAAAATAAAGCTATGTGTCTTTTTGTAATTTCTACGATTTAAAATATATATAGTTAATAAAAATTGTGCAAAATACATTGTACCAGAACGTATTTTGATTTTTAAATATAAATTAAAGTAACTATACAAGCAATCAGCTTAAATAGTATAGTCCCAATGGTTATAATTTTACAAATTGAGCAATATATCCAAACCGTCAACACACCTAAGTACAGTGAAAACACGAGCCATCTTTCCAATAGCTCGAATCTTGTTCCGAATGACTTCCTTTCTCGCAGCAATACTGACAGCTGAAATCACAAAATAAGAGTGTCAGCAAGTATAAAGGCCATCAATTTCGAATATACAGGATACCTAAATATATTTCACCTCTCTTTAACATAAACATGTTTCATTTAAAAATTATATATTATAGGTACTAAATAACTACAAATAAAATATTTTCATTTTGTTAACATATTCATTTCTAAAACAAGAAAGAATTGCTTATTTACTTGTAGCCTTTTCAGTAAACTTAGTAAAAGTATGAAATGCATACAGAGCTATAGCAGGGCATACAAAGAATCAATTACAGATATCGTGGTAACGCCCATTTCAGATGACACGAAGCAAATACGCATTGATTGGTTAGCAGAAAATGTCGAGGATAGAACTCCCTACAAACATGCTCGTTACACAAAACTAAATTATGTTCCTAAAATGTATTACTCCATCCTACACATGTATATATCGATTGACTGACTGCAAGTAATGTATAGACGGCAACCGGAAACTAATATTTCTTAGTACATATATTACATTTAATATCTACCGAAGATATTGTCGGAGTTTTATATAGCGATATAATATATACATATATATACAGTTAAATATTCTGATTTATAATAAGGTAATTAATTATTTATATGGTAACATTGAGTTAAATATCTATTCATACATGTCTAAAAGTAACGTGGAGAGAGTATAATTTGCGAACAAAACGAGTATCAAAATTGAATTGTACATCTAGAAATATATCTATAAATAGTGTATCTGTATTACATGATGTATAGGAGACTCTCAAGAAAGCTGAATTGTACATTTGTAATATTTACTACAAAATTACACATGGAAGATGTATGAAAGTTAATTATCTCGGCAGACTACAACAATGAAGTAGTAATAATATTAGTTAATTAATAAGGTTATGTCTTTACAATATATAATCTATCCTGTACCTACGAGTTTTAATGCAAATTCGATTGAATAAGTTTATATTATTAGTAGAATTGCGGAAACAAATAAGATTAAACAACTTGCGGAAAATGCTTTCCTGATCTGCTGTTTTTATTCATCGGTGTTAACTGTTTAATCGGATAGATGAGAGAAATTAACTCAACTAATATTATTATATCTCTAAATGGCTAAATGTAAATTCAAAATTTATTAATTGAAATAGTCTGAATTTACTAAAATATAAAAATTAAGCATGGTTATTTTACGATATGAAATCAGGATAAACTACAAAATTAAACGATTTGCTGCTAGAAGAACAGTTTGATCATATAGTATAACAATTCGTCCATTACCTTAAATTTAATTACATCAATATTACTGCACCGAAACACACCCATAAACACCCCTTAAAATCTACTATTAGCAAACCGCCGGCCTATTTATTCCCAAAATCAGCATTACAGTTGTCTTCTACATCTGTTATAACTAACTAACTAACTAACTATAAACTAACAACGACAACATTTTCCCTATAATTGTACTCACTATGCGTAAACAATTATATCATTATAATGATATGTTTGTTTGTTTGCAATGTAATACATAACTATATACTATATGACAGAAGTAAATATATATTATGTATATAATTGAAACGATTCACTCATAGGTATACGATATATTATACGTATACTATATTACAGTGATACGCACAAAACAGCTCAGACATGCAGTGAATATGTATATATATTATGTACATAAATTATACTTATACTATATATAATATACTATTTATATACTATATATATTATGCATATAGAATAGATATTAAAATGGATATAACCCGGGATAAGGGTAAAATAATTATACAGATAATAATCGAAAGAATCATTTGTCAAAATGCATTTGTCAACAATACATTATATCAATTAAATATAGAGGCAAGCATGTTAAAAGCAAGTTAGACCGGTCATAATATAATATCACATGATTTGCCTACTGCCCTTAAAATATGGATATCCATTAGTTTGATATGTACAAAGTTGCACATACATAAATATGGAGTTTTCCAAAAACTCAAATAAATTCATAATGAAATGGTTTAATTACACAAACACAAACACTTAAAACTAAATTTGACAGTAAATTTATAGTTTATGATTTAAATAAAGATAAAAAATAAATGAAATAATTTTATCTGAAGAAATATAAATCATGGTTTGAATTTTTGAAAGTTTAAATTTAAAGACTTTTCAGCAAAATCACTTCTATAATCAACACATAACATCAAGTAACTCTAAAAATGTATTTATAAAACAAATTAGATTGTTGAGTAATAATAACATCGCTTAATTAATGTTACCATCCATTTGAACCGCTAAAAGGAATTAAAAATATTACTTCAAACAATGTATTGTAAAGATTATTATTAAGATTAAAATAACAAATCCTTAAAGAAACAATTGTGGAAATTTATACTAATCAATGAGGATGTTCGCTATATAAGGACGTTTAATAAAAAATATATGAATAATTAATTTTGTAAATGTATTAAACTTTGTATGCTATTTCAAACTGTGAGTTAAAACATTCGAAAAAACGGATTGGATATACGATGGGAATAAGATATAAATCTGGAAACTACAAATATAAAAATTTACTTTATTAGTTAATTAAAGAAAGTATTAATATAAATTAAATGAAATGGGTTACATTATCCTAAAAAGAATTCATTATAAATTAGTACTATGATATAAATCATATATACAAGCATGTATGTGACAATGGAAAAAAATTACAGACAGTATTGCCTTATATCATGATTTTATAATTGAAGATGTATCAATACAATTATTACTAAGTGATCAAAATTAATCAAGTAGAAATAAGACAATAATAATGTAAGTTAGTCTAATATCAGTACACATGAGTAAGATAAAAAGCTACGACAGTTAGCGGTTCCAAATTAGTAGTATATATTATACGTAAATATAGTAAATGGATTATAATGATATATAATGGCTGCAAAGGTATAAGTAGTAAATAAATAAAAGGACAGCAGGCTTTTTAGTCAGAGAATAAAACTCACCTGCTGGTGATTTCAGACCTTCATGATTGGATATTACAATAATTCATATAGGCGTAAACATGAGTTATAAATACAAAAAGTCGAAGATCAGATCATTGTACAATAAGTCACAGGAGAAAAATACTATTTTTAATGTTTAATTATATGCGATTTATACTCCAAATTATGAAAATTATTGTACATGACAACTAAATTGTTAAATTTATCAAATTAGTTTGCGACTGAACAATTATAGGTTCATAACTGAAATATTTTAACAAATTATAAAAAATATATCTAATTGTTCCCTGTAATATGTATTTAACTGCTAAAATTAATCAATTATTATAAGTATAATATGTTATGTTAAGAAAATGTTGAAGTTTATTTCACTGAATAGATCAAACAATATTTTCTAAGAAATAAATATTGCAATATTTTAACATATAGAAGGATTACATATAATAAGAAAAAATAAAATAATAACTAGTATTTACATAAAACCTAACTAAAAATTGTGGTATTTATGATGAAACACACAATATAAGTTATTAATAAAAAAACAATCTTCTATAGAAATTGAATTAAAATATATAACTGACGTTTATTAACGTATATTAAATGTTTCATTTTTTACAATTTATTTAATGACGTTTGAAAAGTTTGCATCAAGATTACATTAAATTAAACTTAATTAAGTATAACTGGAAATATTTCTGCAGTAGCTCTAAATTATCGTCTATTTTAATCTTTATATAATACTTAAATGACTATAATCCAAAGCTGCAAGGTTTTCAAATTAAAAGCTGGCTGTTTCTCGTTTATTACATTTTATTGAAGTCAATAATAATCGAAAAATAGACTAATTGTGCTAACTTCAAATATAATAGTAGAAGATAATGAATTTCCCAGATGAATTGAGGCTGTTTTTAAATTATAATAAATAAAATACTGAAGTATAAACCGTATCTTCTATCTCCGTTTTTTGCTCCTGTCTTCTCATGCATTTTAGAATAAATTAAATAAATTAGTGTGCACTTTGTTGCTTGCAGCCTTAACAACCCATACCACTAGTAACTATGAGTTTATGAGAGCTTCCTCAAGAAAAATATAATGTTACAAGAAATGTTGATGAGCAGCCAGTTCTTCTTCCAGGCAACAACGAAACTAAAACTACCTTGCCTGGAAATGAAGATTATAGAGGCAAGAGGTATTCACAATTTATGCGTCCTACCTCTTATAGACAAATAACTGACTGATTGGTATAATACTAAAAGCTTGATGCCAACAGACAGTTTGAAGCGATAGAAGAAGTAACAGCAGCAGAACAGTCGAAAGGTAAAAAGCATAGAAACTGCTCATACACGCTAGCTACAACTAAACCTCTAAAAGAAAAAAGGTACCTACGCTTTTTCTGAGTGTGTATTTGTATGCGTGTACATCTATATAATATAACTCCCACGAAAAAAGGCAGGTTTATTTCCGTCGAGAGTTTTTTTAAAACCTAAATATTATACATGAAATCAATCATTTATTTGTATATTATAGCTTCATGAAATTTCCGTGTGGGCAATATCATGGGTTAACCTGAATTATTTGTTCAATACTATTAATAAATTTATTTTTAATAAAATATAATTAAATCCAAATGTTTTGAATGAGCAAAATTGTCTGTAACCCAAAGAAATAAACTAAATTGATGTTAAACATAAAGATATAAAAATTGTTCAAATACTGATAAATAATTTATACAATATTTCAAAACTAAAAATCCAAAAGTAGCTTTCCACAATTTGAGGGCGTAAGAAAATGATAACAATTTGTTTAATAGCAAACCTATCACGAAATCATGAAATCAGGAATACATATAACCATTTTAAGTAAGCAAAATAGTAATAAGCACAAAACAACTATAACATATTCAGTCACATAATAAATATTTTATCAATAGTTAAACAAATTTCGTTTAAACAGCAAAACTGAAAGTGATTATTACAAAAGTAATTGTTTATTTTCATTTCAATTATGATTTAAAAGCTACTATCAAGAAAGTGAAATATGAAATAAAAAGTTAATTTCTATTTAAAATGTAATTTAGAACACAAAAATACTCTTGTATTTCATAAATTTTAAATATATTCCAAATTAATTTATAAAAATATACATTAAAAAAACATTATAATTTTCATAAACAAAAAAGTGGTTAAATGACAAAAATTTGAACATGTGTAAATAAATATTTCGTTTGAATTGGCTTATTGTTTTCCATCCATAACATTTTTATTAAAGTTAAATAAATAAACAAAGAAAAATACTTGAAACATTATACGCATAATAATAATAAAATTGTTACTATATACACTATTCCAGTGATTTGAAGAATGTGACATAAAGCGATTAGGATGAATTATAATCTTTACATAATTAAGAATCTTAAGACATCAACGATTACATAAATCATTAAATATACGCAAACTCAAACAATAGATATTAGAAATAGGGGAATAGCACCTCTAGTTTTCTTAAACATACTTAGAGCATAGCGGAGCAGAACGATTACCTAAAATTAACTATATCAACAACATACATAATGATATTTCTACATCGTAACTCGTGAGTGCGCCAACTTACTAATATCACAAAGACTAAATTGAAAATTTTCTGAAACAACCTGTGTGGTACTCATATAAAATAAGAAAAAATAAGTACATATATACTTATAGAAATTAAAAAGCTGAAGCAGTGAAACAAATTAAAGTCAATTAATCAAACGGGTAACAAACTATACTTCACAAACTTTATCCGAAGAGAAATTCACAAATGTAACATTTCAAAATAAGTCTTCATTGCATTATAATCAGTAATACAGTATAATTATTAGTTATTATATAATTGTCCCCACGATGAATTTGAGTATCTCACATACATATATATACATATATATTGTTAACACGCAGTAAACTGAATATCAAGTATGAAACGGTTGATTAATCAAAGCACACAATAAATAAAGAAATTTGACAGAAATGGCACTTAACTATTTGAGAAAAGCCAACTAAATAATGAACCTTATGAGAACGTAAACAATTGGAATAATTATAACAATGGTAGGTACTTTAATGCAAATACAAAAACTTTCAGATAAACACGGATCCTTGATATTGATACCCTGGTATTTTATTAGACAGTATTTTAAAACGTTTATACTAAGAATATCTGTCAAATTTAGAACAAATAAGGATCAAAACGAAGTTAAAGTTTTAGTAGTTTTGTAACAAATTTAAATTATTTCTAATCAATTTGAAAGATTGTTATAGTTCTTTGCATATTTACTTATTATTTATTTATATTTCATACTGAATAGTTTTATTGTTAAATTACGATTTTTAAATTGTTGTTTGTATAAATTATTCTATGATTATATACTGTTTAAACTAAAAAAAATAAAAATAAATATAATATAATAATAAACTAAAATATTTCTACGGTGTAAAAAATATTATTAAGTAAAAACTAATTCCCGATGAAGTAAACTAGAAGATTATCTCCATTTAAGATAACAAAAAGAGACTGTCCGCAGTCAATCTCCATGTAAAAACATGTTCGCATGTCACAACGGGTATTCTCTTTTTACAAGCAGCTCTTCTCTCAGTGGGTATTAACCGATAAACTTGCTAGTTCTCTTGGCAAGCAATAATTAAAGTCTCTCCATCACTCACCCTACCTTAAACTTACGATATAGAAGAAAAATATTCAACTCCACATTTTGAGAAAATCTTAATCAGTAAGGAAAGAAACACTATGTATAAGAGAATATAGCGTTTATAGCTTTGGCAAAGTAATACATCATTATATTAAGTCTTGCCAATTTATATTATTTAGTCAGCCTATAAGCTGTTACAGCTGCAATCTCAGTTGCATAGAGAGTTAAATAGATATCGTGATCCCACTGGCGCAGGGTTATGTATAGCAACCGGTGTTCCAGATCAAACCTATTATGCCTACATGTCTATATATAGGAGCTTAAAACGTTGTGAGCGAAGTAGAGAGAGTAATATACCAAACATTATATAAGACGTGTGGATTCAGAATTTATTTCTACCTAAGATTATTAGGAGAAAAGTACAGGTTGCAATCTTACGTCTTCTGTTTATAGTAACCAAGCCAAAAGGGAGGAAAGAATGCCAGATTTAATATTAATATATAAAAGCATAATAGGTGCAAGTCATATTTCTACTATATTGACTGTCATTACAATATCCAGTTGAAGATCTTCTACAGTGATGTGCATCTCAAATATCAATAGCCAAAAAACGGAGGGCTCTTACAGTGCTTAGAAGTAGATTTCTAAATTAAGTTGTCATTCCGGAGGTTTTAATTATAAAATGTTCGACTCATTCATTATTAGAGGCTGTATACGCCATAATAGATTCATTTTTATCCTAAGGGGAAATCATTAAATTACCTTCAAAAGTGTCTGGTGTTTCAGACATTAGTTCGTCATCGGAGCAAATGTTCAGCAGACTTATGAGCATTTCCGTGACTGAAAATAAAAAACGAAAACAAAGAAAATGGGGTATTAAGTAGAAATTTGATAAATGCGTCTTTTATTTTAACCTGTTATGGGGGGAAACTGAAGGGCTAGAGGGGTGGACTTCAACAGGTAACACCATGCTCCACAATAGTTATTAATACTATTATGAAAGTATAATGATTTCTTAAGCGGGGAACTAAAAAATATATTCTTTAAAATTGTTCATGTGTAAGATTATATGTGTATCGTATATTATAATTATATAGTATCTACCATATCGCATGAATACAATAAAAATATAATCTATATCAATAAGCAAAATATTATTGTTACTATGAAAATCGGAATTTGTCATATATGAAAATATACCATATTAAAGTGGTTA
Organism: Invenusta paracnida; assembly: GCA_036023295.1. Taxonomy (NCBI): domain Eukaryota; kingdom Metazoa; phylum Platyhelminthes; order Proseriata; family Coelogynoporidae; genus Invenusta; species Invenusta paracnida. The sequence goes on along the minus strand of JAYRBW010067362.1, from coordinate 25,316 downwards.
TTAAAAACATTCATAATATAAAGCACTTGTTGGATAATTTATAGGTCAGAATCTTATAAGAACATTTTAATGAGCGAGTAAATAATAACAAAGATTTATTATGATATCAATGACTTAATCGATTTTATTCATATTTATTATTGATTCATGAATAATCCATGAAACAGACGCATACTAAAGTACTAGTTCTTTCTCGTAACGTAATCAATATTTTGGTAGTGCAAATAAGTTAAGTTTGTGTTTTATATAATATATATATTCATACTGTTACTGTTTTTTTGGAATCACTGAGAATAAATATATAAAACAAAATATTAAAGAGTACTTAATGTATTACAATTTAAATTAAACTTGTTTATATTAAAAATGCGTTACATCAAATAGATGTATTTAGTCAAATATATTCAAAAGAATTCAGAATTCCATCTATCTAGATAAATAATTTGTATAATAGTAATAGTAGTTATAGTTGGCTAGTTGGTATCACCGCATATACAGTATATTCATTTAGGAGTACTCAAAACCTCCATAATGTCACCTTTCTCTCCAACAAAAGGCAACGACCAGGTGAAAACGTCCATGAAGTTGGGAAGCCAGTAAGGGTGCGGGGAACAATTGAACTGACGAATGTTCATCACGTTGTTCTCATATTTGAGGATTGCCGCTATAGACAGACAGACAAGCATACCATCATACAACAAACTGCCAAACCGAGAATAAATCGACATATTATACTCTTGTAAAATAATGAAAGTATATCAAATATATGTATTTCATCATTTTAATAAATAGAAATATAGTTTAAGTAAAAACTATACTTAAATGGAAAACAAAAACACACCATTTTTATGTACACAGTTTTTTAATTGACATAATATCTTGCTCTCCCAGTAAAACTACTTATATATAGTACATTACATACAAATTGTTATCATTTATTCCTAAGAATGAGAATGTATATATATATACCTACTAAAACGTGAAGTATTGTAATGTCTTGTTTACATAATAGCAAAATATAGTATTTCCTATCTCAGTATAATTTTATAATGTTTAAGAGTCACTTATAATTGGTAAAAATTATATTTCTATAATGCTGTAATTAAATTACTATGTTAGAAAGCTAATTGATTTGAAAAAATTCCCAATTTAAATATGCATTATAAACGAGAAAAAATTCTAGGACAAAAAAATGTATAAACTAAACAACGAACAATTTATAAAATCGTTAAATTGTATATATTCTTTAGTCTTTATTGATTAAAACAGAACATTATTAGCTCATTTTGGTTCATAGAAATGTCCTATTAGGATTTAGATAAAAGAGAAAAATAATGATTTTTAAATTTCAAATTATCCTTGAAATCTACCAAATTAAGAAATTCCTCATAATATACACAAAGTTAAATATTATGTATATAAATTTGTAAAAATTAGTTTGTTTTTCATGTACGCACCTTTGTTATTGTAAACATCCAAATAATTTGGAGCGCTAAATATCGTGATCAATGCTGGAAAACCTGTCGTCTGACTTTTTCTGTACATGCGATAACTGAAATATAAAATAAGAAAACAACAAGAGTAAAAATCTCTTCCAACAATTTATACCAAATATAATTTATAATCGTTATTCGTGTCAATTTTAGATAAAGATATATAGCCAGGAGCCTAAAAGGGGTTGCCGGTAACCCAAAAAAAGGGAGGAAGAGTTTGATCGTTAGAAAGCTATGAATGTCTAGATTCCAAAAATACATGATAAACATCACAATTTGGTAGCTGTAACAAATTATTGAAATTTTTCTGGTTTCCCACATTAATGAATAGAACAATTTTCTGCATTTTTTATCTAATTTTCATGAAAATGCATATTTTAAAAATGAGGTAAAACAAAATATAAAGCGATATTTTATTATAAATAATATATTTACATAATACATATTAAGTGTTTTCTACATATTACAAGCAAAATTATATATATAAATCATGATAATAACTTTTCAGTTACATATGAATTTCAGTTCCCAAGCTTATTTTAGCAATAAAAATGGTTTGGGAACTATCTTAAACTATTTCTGGTTACTAAATAATTTAATCAATGCATTTATTTTAAAATGCTTGTAACTTGAAGAAAATCATTTAGATAATCAATAGGATACGCAACAATTTATTATGAATAATAGTTAAAATGTTATTTTTATAAAAATATGTATTATCACGAAATTAAGTCAAATATGCAGAAAATCGTCGGTTACATAACATACTGACGAAAGTCAAATTTTACCATTTTATGAGAGACAAGTTTTAAGATTGAAACCATTTTCAAAATCTCTTTGAAAATCACGGCTTCCGAACTTATGTCAACGCTCGGTTCTCTAGGAGACTACCAAGGGAACCCGATTCGAATAGACGTCTCCTCATAAAGGCCCTCCTCGCCGCGGGGGTAATCAAACCGGCACACCACAGGGGTCCATTCCTTTCTCACGCGTTTTGTGTCCCTAAAGCAACTGGGTTACCGAGGCTCGTAGTAGATTTTTCTCACCTAACTACCAAGTTACCGTCAATCAAAACTCATATACGTGTCAGATATGGGTCAGTAATTTCATTACAAAATGTCATTATAGTAAAAAATTGACTTATGTTATGTACCCGACGAAATGTTCTTATTTTTAAATATGGGAAATCATAAAAATTTTAATAAGTTGTTCCAGCTACCAAATGGTGATGTCTATAATATTTCTTAAAATCTCGACATCAATAGATTTCTAACGTTGTACAACACACTTCCTCCTTTTTTAGTAACCGAAAAAATGTTTGGCCCAATCATATACATATTATTTAATATAACCGAAGTAATTAAGTAATAATGTATCACGTTATTAGTGAAAAATTGTGTTATATTAATCATTTCGATTAACTAATTTTAAAACCAAAATTATAAGGTAAAAATGATAAACATGACAGATGCAATAATGATTAAGTAGAAAAATGAAAAATATCTGCTCATTTAAAAAAATTATTTAGACTTAACAAATTTGTACAAAATAAAATCACGCCAAAGTGAAAATAATCTAGTAAAAGTTTAAAAACCTATTTGATTTCAAATATTTTTTGGAAAGTAAACACAATATTATATTATGATAAAAGTCTACAGAGGAGCAAATATCGCTAAATACACATTGGTGGTTAACAGATATGACTATATAGTTTGTAGATCGATGAGGAAACCAATATATATAACAAGGAATACAGGTTACAGAAACTCTATTTCCCAAACTGTACTAGTATTTTAGAAACAAAGTTTATATAGGAATATACATACCCAGCATCTTGGGCTTCATGAGCCCGGATAATTGAGAGAAGATTATTGGCTTGTAGAAAATCACAGCACGCTGCATAACTATAAAATGTGCAAAGATGGGAGAGAATAGAGAAAGTACAATGAAATGTAATAACTAGAGAATTTATACCATTTTTGAAAATCGAAAGTAATAATTTTCACTAGTTGTCATTCATATTTAGGTATTCGTTGTTTCAAAAACGAACTACCGGATCCAGATGCAATTATACAAAACAATAGGGGAAATATTAGTGGAAAATATCAATACTGATTTTATAAAAAAACTTGATTATTCGTAATATTTTCATATTACACATAAGGAATAGAAAAAGCAGATTATAAAAATTTCATGCCAAGGCGCTTATTTTCAATAGTACCGATATTTTCATTAAAATTTAATCATCATTATATTTATATATTATGTATAAATGAGAAAAACAATGAAAATCATTATTATAAGTCTATATAATGATAGCTAATATATCTATATATAGTAGTTTTATAATGAACCTTAAAACGTAATGAGCTTTACAATACCTACGCAATAAATTATAATAGTAGACACATACATATATACCTGTTTCAGTTTTCTATAACTCTTAAAAAATTAAATACATTTTTTTTCAAGAGAAAATTAATGCTTAGAACAAAAAAACAAATAACTACAAACTTGTACTTGTACGTATATGTATGAAATAGTAGCAAAGTATTATAATTATAACATTTTATTACGAACAAAATGTATAAATGCATTTAACCGTATTACATATGCGCACGAGAGAAACATTAAATTGAGAATATGAACAATTCTTAGTAATTATGTCATTCATTATAACTATGGATGTCAGTGGAATACTCAATAGAATATGCATGTATAGAAGAGGAGTTGGGGAGGGGAGCGGAGCGGATACAGGAAAAACTGACGAATTAATAACATGTCAAACGTGACACAAAGTAATTCCTACGCAAACATTTTCTCAGTTTTCTAATTTAATGATTTTCATTACAGACATTTTCCAACAATTATATAGATAATACATGTATACTGTCCTTTAATTTATAATATGCTCCAAGCTGTTACATAGAATTACAAAGTCATTTAGGCCATAAGCTATAAAATAATTAAGTGTAATTTTTCAAAATTCGCACACTCAGATGAATATTGTGAGAATATGTTTAATAATGTTAAATATGTATAATAATATTAATGTATTTTAAGGTGCAGAAGAAGCTAACCTGTAAAATTATACAGACTAAATATCAAATGTATTTCCATGCATTTTGAAATATTTTAAAGATTTTAATCAATCCATAATATATAATGCTTATTCCACCCAAATATCCTTCGACAACGTTAACAAGTTATTTTCTTAAATTAATATAAATAAAAAGATTTATTTAATTCAACTGAAAATATAAACAAATAAGTTAACCCTATCCTACCGGGCTATTTGACGCACTCAGAAAACGATTCGGCCCGCCTCTATAATTCGCTCGCTTGTTTAGATAAAGCCTTGACATTTGGTATGTAAATAAACCAGTATTTTAAACTTTAAAAATATATATATATATTTTTAAATGAAAATTTTTTTGTGAAAGTAGAAATTTTTTAAAAAGTATTAATTAAAATTCTTTTATTCGAATAAATTTGCTTTATTTTTATGTTCATTTTATTTAATGTATATTTCAGTTGATATCTTCTATTTATAAATCAACAAAAAAACTTACTTTTAATTTTTAAATTTTAATATTCTGAATTTAGGTATTTCAAAAATATTTGCAAAAAATTAAAATCTTCTAAAGAAATAAAAAAATGTTTTAAAAGTTGCAGAACTTAATAATAGAAAAAGTCTGTGAACCTCATATCACTGTGCCTTATATAAAAAAAACGCCAGTAAAAAACAAAAGAGGGGGTGCCTCCCCCCCCCTCTGCTCGGGTAGGATAGAGTTAAAGAAAAATAACACGTTGATCATCATTTTGATGGTTTCAAATATCATAATAGTGTATTGTAGAAGTACAATAAAAGCAACTACAGAAGCAGATAAAACTATTTATTATAGAAAATGCAATATACAAATGTAAAATATAGCCTTGTTTATAAATATTTAATAATATTAAAATTATAAAACAATCCTCTCTAGTAGCGCTCTATTATGAATAACAATTCTGCTCATATGATTTTTAAAGCTTGAGGATTATATTTTGAATCTCTGTATTTTTATACTCTAAATTACATGCAAAAATACCATTTTATAATTATTGTAGACGTCCTATAGAAATTGTATTATTATTTAAAAATAAATATAAACTTTTTTAAACTGTTATATGTATGTACCTAATCTTCCAGTATTTAAATTTTACCAAAAAGTAAGATTTATATTCCGTGTAAGTACTAAACAATTACACGAGTGTGTTCAGAAATACTTTAATATGTAAATTATAATATCTAATAAATAATACTAAATAAAGATCTTTCAAACTAATAAAGAGAGACTAAGCGAACGAATGAGATATAGTTATTATTGAAAACTCTTAAGAAAACACAAAGAATAAACAAATTGAATTGATAAAGTATAAACTATCAATAAAATGAAACAGATATCTGAAATATAAAAAAATATGAAACCGCAAATTATGAATGGATTTACAGAGAGATTTACAATCAAAAATGTGTTTCATAAATGATAATTAAATTTTAAGTTATGGAAAAATCTTAAACATAATATTAAGTATAAGAAACATATTTGCAAATAAAAATGATTGCAAAAACATATAAAAACCTATAAGATATTTTGTTTAATTTTGGAAACTTAAAAATGTGTTTGTTTAATCAAAAAATAATTATTGTAAACTGTACTTAAAGAATAATATAATAATTACAATAAACTTATCATAACAGAGACCTCCATTATAACAAGTTTAATAGTTCATGATTATTCATTTTTAATTTATTCAGCCTGAATTGTGTGGTTTTCTGATGGAAATTAGAAGAGAAAAAGAGAGCATGATAATGTTATATATGTTTATATTATTAATAATTATAAATGTTTACATATAACGTAACCTATTAAAAATAATGTTAGTATGTGTACTAATAATAACAATAATTCAACAATAAATTGTTCGACACCACTAGTCTATATCATAGCAACAGTTAAAGTATAATATTATGATAAAAATATTAGTAAAGCGAAGCGAAAATTTAATTCAAATACTGAATTCAATCTAAAGCAAATCACTACTTGAAAAATTACAAACTGCGCAAAACTATATATAAAAATATGTATTACAGATTCAGTGTAATATTTTATTACCTTTTTGAATCAATGCCAATTGGATTGCGCTAAAACAGAATAAGTAATTTCCCGGCATTACTAAAGTGGCTATAGTAATGGTAGAAAGCTGTAGTCACTAACTAAAAACGGAAAGATTCGGTCAACATTTTCTCAGATGATTATGAAATGACCACGAGTTGCTGTCTCTGAATTTGTTATATGAAAATATTATAACATTGAACCAAAAAACAACAACAACCAACATATATTATTCCATTTCGCTATAGTAGAACCAACAAGGTTAGGTATTTTTTATCACCATTTTCAACATAATAGAGCAACACTAGATAAATTGAGTATACAGTGTGTATAGGATACACAATGGAAACTAAATAACACATCGGACAGAAAATATCCCAATATCCGGGTGTATATACACATATCTATCGAGTATGTTGAATCTGATAGTATAGATATATGCATGAGGACTGAAGACCTTCACGACAAAAAAGAGAAGGCTAGATAAAGATTTGAAATTCCTGCGAAGCAAGCTTGACAAGTAAGATTCACAAAATAATACGAAGGCGAGCTGAGAGTCCAAGAACACACAAGAACCATGGAATCGATTGTAGGTGTATACAGATATTTGTATAACACATATACGTGAGAAAATTGAGGACACACTCATATTTTGTACTTATAGTCAGGAAAAGATAGGATATACAAGTTCTATTTTATTTAAAAGTATTATATGTCAGTATGTCTATAGAGTTTGTCTAACAAACAATCACAGTGAGAAACTTTTTAAGAAAACAAAAAACGACAGAAAAGAAACCTATGTAGTTAGTATTAGTCTCCAAGTGTCTTCTACAGACTAAATCAACATTTTTTGTTATCATTTACATGTATTAGAAGTTTATTCTAAATCTTGAAAAAGGGAATGTAATAGAGAGGTTTGAAAGAAAACTGACAGTATCTAATAATTTAATGGAAAGAATGAAACAAATAAAATGCATTTGAAGTTAAATAAAACAAATGAAGCGCTAGAAATATATAGTTAGAAAAATAAAGCAACAATAAGTTCAGCAACATATATAATTATACGAAACAAATATACATATCCTAAATATATAATGTAAAAACAGGTCGATTGATATTTCCACAAAGAAATACATTTGTAGCAATTACAGATTTTTTGATCTAGCTAATGTAGTCTTTGTTGTCCCTGTTTGCTGCCCAAAGACCCATTAACGATCTTATTCAATATCTCTCAGGTCTCATCTAATTCTCTCTATATACATATATGAACATTTTATCAAAAAATAGAACAAAAAATGTATATAATGGAGGTACCAACGAAACAAATCTCATGAGCATTAACTGGAAATCAAAAAGAAAAACTTATTAATTCGAAAAATATGTTAGGTTTAACAACAAACATTAAATCTATTACTTAAGCAAAAACTAACAATATATAACATATAGTGTAATACATACCATGAACAATAAAGCTTAAGGATTTAGTTTTTATGGAACAAAATAAATAGATTTATATCTCTCCTAGTTTATATTGTTAATATGTAATATATTTTTATATGTTAAATACATATTTTTTAATATAAGGCTTAAAAATAGATTATACAAAATAAAATATTAAATAATGTAAATAAATTTTAAATGAAAAATTAAATAATAAATATAAAGGCGCATATAACTAGAAAATAATGGAAATCGTTTTACTTATTAAACAATAAATAGTAGGACAAATATTATTAAGAAAAACTTGAAAATTTGAGTTACCAAGTATTTCGAATGAATGAAAATTTCTATATTAAAAATAGAATAAACGACAAAAACTAAGTATATCAGTATAGTTAATTGTCTATTTGTTTATTTAAGAATAGACTCATATTAACCCTTAATTAAAGACGGTTGTAATTACTATTATACCAAAACCCAAACATAAAAAGATGCTATTATCGGAATTTTAAAAGTTTAATTTGTTAATTCGATATGTGTTATTATAATTTGATAGTTTCTGAAGTATATCGCTTAAATATTCTTCGGTACTTCTTTGGTACAAACCTAAATAGCTACTGCTTAAATAAATGCAATGTTCAGAATAATTTGAACTTAATTGGTAATTTTTTATTTACTTTAATTAAACCAATAAAAAAACTTCAGTGGAAATGTAATTTAAAATAAAAGTTAAGTGTCATACAAAATGACATTACTTTAAAGAAGATATTATCAAATTTTCGATCGATAAAAGCTTCGATGTGGGAGATTTCAATCGTGGTGCAAAATAATTAATATTTAATTGAAAAAAATAAAGCAAACGTTAAACGTTTTAGAAAACTATCTCAAATTTTCTTTAAATATGTCAATAAAAGTAAACTAAAAAAAGTATTCTAATCTATATAAATCAATAGATGCATGGTTATTAAATTGCACCAAACTGTACTAATAAAAAGTAAAAATCGATATTTTTCATTAATCATGCTCTTTTAAAAAATAAGTTAATTTATATGTGTAAAATGAAACGATAAAGTAGGGAATATGTCGATATAAAGTTCTTATAAATAAACTGACACAAAATGTTTTGGATGATTTTTTTAAATATTTAATTAATTAATAATCTATTTAAGTACATTAATATGAACTAATAAATAATTATTTTACTATATATATATTTGCAGTAGATAAGTCAATAAAGAGAAAAGGTATTTCTTGAATTTAAAAATATAAATACTTTAATAATGTATACACGTGTGAAAATAAACCCCGACAGGTAAACAAGGAATAAAATATTACTGGTATCCATATAAACAAAATTTAAAATATATATTATACTACATCATATAAATTAAAATAATTATAGCACAGTATTAGCTAAATATAGGTAACAGAAAAAAATTAAATTTTCTCGTTATATTTTATATAGAAAAAGTAGGGATTTTATATAGCTTACCTAAAAAAGTAAGAACAACCTCGCACGCTGTTGTGTCCAAAGTGTTCAATTGTCTTTTCATTGCCAAAGTCATCAAGGGGATCGGACCACAGAAGATCACACATGGCCCCGTAGGCGGGGGGCTCCTTGAATCTATCAATCTAAATTTATAGGTAGAAATAAAATTAATACATCATAAATGGCGCAAAACTAGATAAAATAAAATAATTAAATATATTCTTACAAAATATTTCTCGATATTTACACAAGTATTTTTTTACATTTTTAGCTTTGAAAATTAAATATTTCAAATAAATGTATAAATATAGAGAGAAAATATTTTAATATAATCAATATTGAAAATTTGATATGCGAATTTAATATTCACAAAATAAGCTCATTTTTTAACAAAATAAAACAGCATATCACAACAAGTTTTGACAAAAATATAAATATCTTAAACATATTAACACAGAGAAAATAAGGAAAGCCTTTATTTCGTAATATTACATGTTAAAATGATTAACACACATGTTATTAATAGAAACATTTATTATAAACTTTCCATATATATAGTTTTCCTTTTTAAAAGCCAAAAATATAAAAAAAGTCTTTAAATTATATCAATATAATATTTAGGCCCTATTAAACAGAATATACAACAGTGTCAATACATAAATAGGTTGCACATGTTATGGTACAAAAGTATATTTTGCTTTTCATTGATAAATGAAACTAGGAACTAAATATATAATATTATACCATGGTCAAAAGGTTCGAGTGCAAATACTTTTATCGTGAAATACATCGGTAATGGAACAGCCTTTGATAATGACTTTCGTCTACTCTATATTATTAGCATAAGAATTATCACAATTATTTACGTTATATGATTTCTTGACATATAAGTATACTAATATAGTCGCGTATCTCATAAAAAAAATTATTCATCAATTACACAAATAAGAAATATATCCAGTAGATTTGTACAAATAAATAAAGAAGATGTATATAAAGCGTGACACTTGAACGTCAGGTGACAAACCTAAACTTAGAAAAGAACCCGTATTATTTTACAGTATATAGATAACACGAATTATAAAAAATTTAGGAAGCAACTATAGAAAAAATGCATTCATATAATATGTAAATCACCAATTCATAATATCCAAACTAATTTCTGCAGAATAAATAAATAAATACACAGTTCCCAGAAAACATTCAGAATGTTAATGCTGCATAAAACATAATGTACATCCCTCAAACCCGGCCAATGTAACAAACACATATAACGTAACATTTCTCCAAATAAGAAAGGATAGTAAATCCCCCCAAAAATTATTCATTTCCTGCATATCTTCCCAAATGCCAGAAGAGCTTTTGCTTCCTCGCTCTCTTTTCCTACGTCGGGATAATGTCTAAATATATCTAATATGCGCGCGGAAAATAAAATGTATCAAGTCATAGAGCAACGGAATGCAAGGCTGGACAACACTAACTGCTTGACCATTTGCATTAATACTACACAGAAGTTTGATCGATGTGGTCAAAACCATGGATAAAAAGGACTTTAGACTATTAATATTAACTTGTAGGGTTAATAAGTATAGTATACATATATATGCATATACATATAACTATATAATGTATATCTTCAAGCAAGTATACTAAAACAATCTAACTATATATATATATATATGTATATACAATTTCATATTTCTTACCGCCGAAATGCTAAACCTATATATCTACATTATAAGCTACACAAATAACAGGATTCTCTTCAAATGTAGAAAATTATTAAAACTTTATAATATAACTCGGTAATATAAAAGTATAATAATTAGAAAATGTTGTTTCATGTTATATAAAAAAATTAAGAAGACAAAATATTTTTTTAAGTAGAACGTATTCAGATTTATAAAAAATGAAGTCATTTATTTATTTCAGAAATGAACATTATTTTATAATTGATATAAAAAATCGATATATTTAAAGTTTTGTTAATTTTATAATACTTGACAATCTTGCTATCTATGTATGTTTATTGCAAAAATACATTAATATATTAATTATATAATTATAATAATTATAACCATATTTAAAAAAAACGAGAATATGCATAATAGTAACAAACTTCCTTTTTTAATTCGATAGATACAGCTTGATTAATTGTTAATTGTATTATTTGTAAGCAATAGCTATATTACAAAAGTGTTTCTATCGTGTTACCAAAGCACAATAATAAAAAACGTATTATATTTTTATATACTCGTACATATATGAGATAATAGTACAGCTATAACAACTATTCCTATATGATATGTTTGAAAGTGAATTAATAAAATGATGTAATATTTAACAATTAGATTAACTTTAGATTGTCCAAGGTATTACCTATACAGTCATGTTATCTAAGTATCTATATTGAAATATTTTAATCCAGACTTATGCATTTAAAAATATAATATTTTAATCATGTCTTTGTCATCCTATATCTAGTTAATATACTATAACTCTATATAACTCTATACAAGCGTATCATAAATATATGTGCCGAGAAGGAGGAGATGCTAAAAGTAAGTCAAAACCGATAGTGATAAAGATATATGCCTATACAAAATAACAAGTATATATAATGAGCGAGTGTGAGCTGCATTGTCGATGGGCTCTTTTATCCCCTTCGTTCTATCAATTCATATAAATTATATGTATTGTACATATTACGTATAGGTATATAGGTATATTAAGATGTTACTATATTATATATATGTACATCCCTCTGTAATATAAAAACACGTATTTCGGTTTCCCGTCTCCTATAATTAAAATCAACTACTTCTGACAGTCACTGTGGAATGCAACAGCCTCATTGCCGTGTACCACAATGACATGCCTCTACCAGCAATATCGCCTCAAGAGGAGGAAAAAAAGGAGGATAAATAAAATAGAAAGAAACTATTATTTGGATGTATATAATCACTGACACTGCAGTAGCAACAAAATGCTGAGAAAATACAAAGATAGTAACAAAAAGTCTCGCGCAACAAGAAATAAATAAAATTCTTGAATGGGCATAAAACTGGAAGATGAAAGAAAAATAATACAGGAACCACGATCATATCAACCTGCAAAAAAACTGAAGACAAAAACAATTCAATATCAACACCGCGATCAGAGAATACAGATTAATTGAGATCTCTGAGTATAACGAGCTCATGTTCAATAAATGTGCAAATAACATCATTGAAAACTGCAAACGAATGCCATTCTCATTCTACGATAAATAACTTAGGGAAATTTACTAGAAATTAAGAGGAATGGAAATTAAAAACTTAAGAAGTTTGCCTGAATATACCAATTTGGACATTATAGCTCTCCAAATCTACCAAAGATAAGATCTAAAAGAATCAAAACCCAGTTCTTAGATGGATAAAACGTGTCCAATCGATGGATTACCTACATTTAAAAACAGAAATTGAGTCAAATAAATACTCATGGAAAATGTGATACAATTTTAAGATAGAAATAAACAAATTATCAAAAATAAAATTAAGATTTTAATAACAAAATAACTATTTTAATAGAAACCGTCGCACATTGAGATACGGACGAAGCAAATAGACTAGCTAAAGCTGGTGTGGAGCTCAACCAAAACATTTAGTCTACATTTTAGTCTACATTCCAGTTATACATGCCGTTATAAAAGCTAACTTTAAGGGAAAAAATTAACCATGAGAGGGCATTCGAAACATATGGGGAAGAAGAATCTTACAATTTGAGATAGAAAAACATTGGCCAAAATCGGTGAGATACACTTACTCAAGTCTCAGAGCATCTCACGCCATCGAACTCATGTACTATAGATACTTTATTGACAAAAAAAGCGTGGAGCTTAGGAATACATCAAAAATAATAAAACAAATACAATATATTCTAAAATAATATCTAAGACTATAAGAACCAGAACGATCACGGATCTTAGGATAAGAATTCATTTTACAACACTACAAAGTCTGAATCAAGAAAATGCAAGCAACTCTGACAAATCTAGCCAGAAATCACAGAAACTAAGGTTAAATGAACATAATTTGAGGGGGAAAGACCATGGATACCTTAGGTTCCTGAAACAGAAGATCGTCCAATCAAAGATAAGAAGGAGCAGTAACAGCAAAAACTACATTGACACCATTTAGGAAGATATTATAAAATACTTCAGTGTCGAGAACACAAGTCCACTTATATACCTACAGGCACAACAGTTACCACATCTAGATCATTTCATACAACAATACCAGGGAATAATGTCACGAAGCAATAATACCATGACATCCGTTTGGTTCGTCCCACCAGAACAACTCTGACCTTATAATAGGTACATACATACCTCCAACCTCCATCATGCAAGCTATAGTACAGTCAGTTATAAATTACTGTGGGAGTCTTGCAAGCTGGAGGATACTACAACAATTCTTTCAAATAAAAATGAAGGCACACTGCCTTCACTGGCAGTTAGCCGTCGTCATCAGATATGGCATGGCAGATTGGCAGGAGACTGGGGTGGGCGACGAACGAACGACAATGGGACAACCATCAGGGTCTAGTGAACTGTAAACATAACAAGGGGAGGCGCAGTCATTATAGCAAGCAAGTTCTAGCAGCAGTAAGCAAGCAACACATACTCCTACCTCGCTTACTAGAAAGAATCAACTGGTTTGTAGCAGGACTGACTAGTTAACTAACTCCCTCTCTCAATAAAAATAACTTCTTCTCCTTCTTCTTCTTATTCTTCGCTTATAATGTAGTCAGTCAGTAGTCGTATGTCCACACTACCTACTATATACGATTCATTCGCTATCAACACAACACACATACAACCGACTTCTCACGCCTCTATTAATAAATATCGATTTTCGCCTCCATCTCCCAAGAATACAAAATATTACTTTGTGTATAATATATCGTAACACAAGCAGTCAACGAGAAGCAAATGCATTTATTTCAGCTACAATATCAGCAAGTGCTCTGAAATTCATTCTGAATTGTTTTACTTTTTCTGAAACTGCGGTCGATTAGACAAGATATTTAGCGACGAAACTCGCAAGTTTTTTTTAATTTTACACTCTATATCTAATAAGGAGACTATACACATTTTATGGTAATGATAATTATTTTTGTACATTGTAACATGATATGTTTATATTTCAAAGTACAACAATAAAATAGCATAATACTGTATAGATTGGTGGTAAATTATATAATATTTATTTAAAAATATAAAAGCAATATGAATCGTTACAATTATTCCACTAACAAAAATTGAATTGAAGGCGTAAGCCTTTGTATTCGAATTTTTGAAACAATCAATAAAAGACTAGTATTTTCATACAAGCAAAAAGTAAACTAAAAGTGAACTAAAAATACATTATTAATAAATGATAATAATAATAACGTCGAATATGTATACAGCTGCGGATGACATACTTGTAATAATATAGACGAAATTATCGAAATACTTGTACTAAGTATATTTTCAAAGCACTAAGCTTTTTTCTAATTAATCTCAGAGATTTATCTTGCAGACCATAACGCATAAATAGCTTATGAACGTGTCCAATTGCCTACTCCATTGCTTGAATTGTGAAAATTGGCTTCTTATCAATGCAAAAATATGTGACACACAAGAAAAGTGCAAAGTAATACTAACGATATAATTAAACCAACATAACTATCAATGAATAAAATGATTAAGAGATAAAAACAAGATGTATTTTCTTCTTACATACAGAAAATCCTACTATTTTTAAATACTATAAGATAGACTGCATTTCTATATTAGTAATTATATTAAGGTATAGACGTATACTAGTTTAATAATATTAAAGGAATAAATAATATAAACTATTCGTTAACATAACTTGAACATTTACGTAAAAAAACTGTAACGCTAAAACATTTTCCAGTTTAAGCTTTGAATCCTTTAGTTTCACTTATAAAATTGATGTTCATGATTTCCGATAGTCTAACCTATGTTAATAAAGACAAGCGACCTTTTATATATGAAAATTAAGTAGTGTCTAATGGTAGAGTCTTTAAAGACAAACTAGTATCATTAAAATTTTCACAAAAAAGTCCAAAAACTAATAAAAAGTGTTATCTAATGAAATATAAAAGTACTTACTGTTATTCAAGTTATTCAATGCTATAAAAAACAGTTTTACTCCTAAAATGAAAAAATAATAATCATAATGATCGTGACAAAATAGATTATGAAAGTGTTCAATTTTATTTCGAAAAGTAATTTTTGTATGCCCTTTTATTTTATCCATTGATTTTCGGAAGAGAAAAATTTAAAAACAAAAAATAAGTAACATTTTAAAGTACACAATTCATTGTCTGTCCGCAAATCTAAGGAAAACAATGAACTTTACTCATGTGTGACGCCACAAATCACTCAGGCAGATACAATAAGAGTACATCGTTACCTATCGACGGGGTCGGGGGTCGCATTTACTTTAAACCATATAGATAAACTAATATAGTAGCTTACCCTCCTAATGTCGTCAACAGTGTGAATTTCAGGCGAGAGACCTCCATGGACACATAGGAACTGTTGATTCATGAGGGCGGCGAGAGGAAGACAGTCGAAGGCTTTCATACAGGCTTCGTAGACAGCGTCGGAGTATTTGATTTTACCTAAAACACAATAACCATAACTATTAATAGAAGCTGCATATACAGCCAGAACGAACAGGACAGGCGGAGGAAGACTAAAATTGCCATTAAAATATTATTATCATATATTGTAGTAATATTTAGTCAACTGATTTATTCCAATATTTTACTCAACAATCAAAAAATTAAATCAATACTCATATTAAGACTAACATTTCAGATAAACGACAATTTTATTGATTTATTGCATGTAATTTATTTTGCGCACCTCCAATTAGCATTTGTGAATATGGAAAATTCAACAGAAATTGAAATAAATTCTAGGAGAATTCATCTATAATAATAATAAAAATTTCTGAAAAGAATAATATTAACTTAATAGCTGATGCTCGATAATAACGATTAAATTAAGACAAAAGCGTTACAGGTTCTAAAGAAAAGTTAGATAATCATATTACATTACCAGCATAAAAATTAGTACATAGAGTATGCAAAAACTATGAATATCATATTATATCAAATATCATATTATCAAATACCATTAAAAAGAACCTGTATTTAAAAATAGTTAACGTATAATCGATGAAAAGTTTTAAAAATTATATTTACCAAAATTATATATGGTTATAATGTTAAACATCAAAATATATTAAATTAACATATTTTCCTATACACAAAAAAACTGAATATAATACTGTAAACATAGTGTAAATATCTTTCAAATATTACAATTTATTAACTTAATAAAAGAAATGACTTACATTCCTGCTTAAAAGTAAAGTATTCTGTTAAGTGTCTACATTCATGGTTGCCGCGAAGGAGAAAGAATGTTTTGGTGTGCAAGATTTTCAAAGACCATAAATATAGGACACACTGAAAATGCAAAAGTTATATATTAGGCTATTATTTAAAAAATTGACATTAGAAAGTAAGCTTATAGTGATTTACAATAAATTATACTGATATCAAAAATTCAACAAGCATTTCAGCACATCAAAAATGTAAAACTTAATTTTATTTATTTTGAATCTGAAAAATCAATAAATCTATTCATGCAATGCAGAGTATAATACGGTTAGAAGTATAGTCTTTACAATATTTCAATATACATATTAGTATTTACAATACGATGACTAGTTTCAAAACGCTGTATTTGAATAGGGACTAGTAGGTGTGTATTAGCGTTGTTTAAATACATACTATATAAAACTTACTATAAACTATGTCACTATCATTAAATTAAGAGATACCTACAGTCTTCTCAGTGTATTTATTTTCAGTCTTCTACTCAATAAAATAAAGTTGAAGTGAAATCGTTACCAAGAGTAGAATAAAATAACTACATAAATAAAATAAAACATATACTTTATTATAAAATGCTATATTAAACAAATATTATATATCTCGTATATATTTATAATGAAATACATTTAGTGAACGTTTAACGAAGCAAAACAAACGAAAAGATAATACATATATACAGTTTGAAATGAAATATATCCTAATAATTAACATTTATGTTAATATTTATAAAACGTGACATTTAATCCATAGATATACCAAAATTATAAAAAAAAAATCAAAGTCTTTAAATTAACAAGATGCTAGTCATACATATGTATATAGTCATACATGTATTAGGTATTTATTTTAAAGAAAACTTCAAATCAATAGTTGAATGGAAATAATTTAACTTAACATAATATTATTCATAAAAAGCATGAATAATATCTCATTATTTGATTCTAAAATAGTTTTCATGATTTCTTATACTTTACAAAAAGTATTGAAAAACAGAAAAATTTCTCTCATGTCATTTAATTAACAAATTATATTATTGGATAATAAATTCAATGTAAAAATGTAATTAAGAAAAAGAAGCATGTACCATCTTTAAAATATCGCAATCTTATTAATATATATGAAATAATTCTTTTTTGTTATTTTTATTTGTTTTATTGATTACAATTATAATTTTTAATGTAAACGAAATAGAAGTTAGGTATTTAACAAATATATACAACACGCTTTATCAATAAGAATATTAATATCATATTGGTAAACGCTCGCTGTATATAAAGTAATCATACATCGTATATGTGAAAACAATATTCATATTTTGTTTGTTGCAATAAATTATGAATAGACCGTAATTTCATTCACAATTTTTTAGTTCTTTGTGTTGTTTCATAATATGATATGTTGTTTCTGTAAATGCTTAACCACAGAAATCGATTTAAATAGGTGTTTTAAATTTAAAAAAAAATGTAATTTTACATACTGAATACTCTAACTTATCGCAGTCAATTTTATTAATTATGGTTGTAAAGAAAAACTTTTTGAAATTTTATGTTGAAAGAGAAAGAAGAAATAGGTCTAATGCTCATCAAATTTGGCTAAAATGGACTACAGCCTGGCCTGAGAAAATTCCCAGTTTTCAATATTGCAAAAATGTAGCGGTCACATAAATTCATATCAGGGCTGTATGCTGGTTGTGGAAGTCCTTGTGATACCCTTTTGTTCTAGAAATTCGGCTGTTCTTCTAGCTGCATGTGGGCGAGCATTATCGTGCATTAGTGTGGTTTCTTCAGACGTGATACGATTAATTCTTCGACTGAATTTACGCATTGTCTATGAGATAAAGTCATAATAATATTGGCTATCTATTGCTTCACCCTCTTTTAGTACAGTCACATGGCTTTTAGTGTCAAAAATGTGACAGCCAGCGCAATCATTGTTTTTTGTCACTGATCTTTCTTTTGACTACAGTTGGTCAATCTCCATCAGCAGATATCCAGCCTCTATTGCAATGTTTTGTACCTAATGCACTGTGAAAGATCCACTTTTCATTTATGATCAAAAGTTTGGGCATTGCCAGTGACCGCAATACTCCTCTTATGCCAAAGTGACCCGATTTTGCTTTTGAGCCTCTGTGAGCTCATAAGCACCAATTTGAAATAAACAGATTTTAGTCCCAAATCTTTTCTTATGATACGGTAGACAGTATAATTGGGTATTTCCGTCATCTGCTCTATTTCTTGACAGGTCATAAAACAATTGGCATCAATATATTCTCTCACTTCATTCACACGATCTTCAGTTCGACTGGATATTGGCCTACCAGCCCCTTCGCTGATACCATCAATTTGCACGCCAGCCTCAGTCCCTTCCTGACACTAGTTCTGAAGTGTGCGCAGTGTTGGAATTTTCTCAGGCCAGGCTGTAGTCAATCTTTGCCAAATTTGATGAGCATTAGACCTATTTCTTCTTTCTCTTTCAACATGAAATTTCAAATAGTTTTTCTTCACAACCTTAATTAATAAAATTGACAGCGATAAGTTAGTAGAGTATTCAGTATGTAAAATTATAGTTTTTCAAAATTTAAAATACCCATATTAAATTGATTTCTGTGGCTAAGCATTGACATCATATGAAACAACATTTAATAAAAATCTATGTTGATGGATAGTGCATACAAATTTTAAAGGGGGGTGAAAATAATTATGGGATGAACTAAGCAAGTCATATGTGGTGCAAGCGGTGTCCTATTAATTCGTGTAAATTGGTTAATATTATGTTTAACCTCGTTGATCGATAAATAATGACTGACAGTTTCAAATTTATGACTTACAGGTATATGCCAGGCACATAAATTTTTCAATAAAAATATAGTTCCATATATTTATATAAAACAAAATGTGTAGTGCGCACAAATATACCAATTTACAATTTTTTTTAATATTATCCAATTATCCAATTTGATTATTATATTTAATAATGTTAAAAATCTATTAAATAATAATACGAATTTTTAATGGTTATACAATTGTTTATTCATTGACGTGAATCCATATTCAGGTAATATGAAAACCTGATGTAAATCTAGATATTAAAATAAAATTAATATATGACAATTACTGTTATAATGAATGGAATATAATATGTATACTTATTTATCCCTATTTATATGTATTACTAAAACTTAAGCATATAGTGCAATGACCTAGAATAACATTATAGCTGAGCAATTTTAACACATTAATTTAATTTTCGAATAAGAAGTTATATCTAAATTGTTTTTATACGACTTAATTAAGAAACACAGCAAACAATTTTTTTTTAGAGTACAAACTTTCCTTGAAATAAAATGTTATTATTAGATTTTATTCTAGTACCAGTATTATGTCGAATTTAAATGTTGTCTTATTTATAATTGATCCGAAAAGTTACATCTTCCGTAACAATTCATTACTAGGTATTTTAACTATCTTTGCTAAGATCATTTGATAATTAAGTTAACTGAAATGTTGTAATTATAAAAAAATGTACTATGTACATTCAATTAACCTAATAAAAAAGATCATCTAACTTAAAATTAAAAAATCGGTAGTTTCAGAAATTGAAATCTAAAAACAATTATTTATTTATTTATATATTTATATAGAAAAATGTTATAAAAAAATATGCTTTTCTAAATTCATAAATGTCTATATTTATATATTATAACTGGAAATATTATAATAAACAAGATTTATACAACATGAAGGAGGTAGGATTATTTCATAAATTACAAATACCTAAATTTAAAAAATAGTCAAACCTATGCCCTTTCCTTCACTACTAATTTAAAAAGCATGTTTCCATTGATCAGTCATTTTTTATTAGAATTACAAAAAATATGTGCCTTCAATAATGTGATAATATACTTTAAAATAAGTTAAAATAGGATTTAAGACAACGTGACTCACCTCTATACTAAAGTATCCTCTATCCACATAATCTCCGAGGAAAAGATATCGTGTTGAAGATGCGGGACCGCCAACTTCAAAGAGCTTCATTAGGTCAAAAAATTGACCGTGGATGTCGCCGCATACTACAAAAGAAGGAAAAAGAAAATGGAAACAGCATTAAACCGAGTTATAGATATTCATGTTAACTGCAAATATTTACTTAATGTTTGATAACTAAATTTGGTTATTAACAAGAAGATGAGCTTTCTATATATATCTACCACAAAATAAAAATAATATGAAACGTATTCTCCATATTAAAATGTACAATTATCAAAAAGAAATTTATATTTAAAATTATTACACACAAATTAAATTTTAGAAGCATATTGCAATTAGAATATTATTGAATCATAAAATTGTTTATATAATATCTACACTTCAAGAAATTGCAATACATAAATTATAAAGTAAATAATTAATAAAAGCTTAATGAAATTTCAAATTAACGAGACAATTATTTTACATAAGTTTAGCCGTGTAATCCAGGTAATTTGTGTGCGATTAAAATTTTTTTTTAAACTTGATTCACATTATTTTTGCGATATTTGTTAATGTAGTAATGTAATATCCTGTGTTACTTATGTCGACAATTCGACTAGGTAACACAAGATATCGACAATTAAAATGTATAAATGACTTTGAACAATACAATAATTTGTTGAGTTTAACAACTATATTCATTATTTTATGAGACTGATATCTATCATTATATGTAAGTAATGTTTAATTAAATATATCCAAAACTTAATTAACAAATTTACTCCAAATTTCATATACGTAAAAATAAAAATACGTGCCTAAAAATATATACATTTTACATTGTCATATATGATAAAGCCTTTTGAAACAAAGTCAAAACATATAAATAAATACTTTCTTTTTAATCACATTAAATAAAAGAAGCTTTGCGAAAATACAAAAGTAGGTACTCTAAAATTCTAGAATTATCAAAAAAACAACGCCAATTAATAACTGAACAACTAAGGAGAGCCATCACATTTATCAATTATGAAAAATAAAGTTTCGTTAAATTAACAACATGTTCTTTTAAGATATTTAATTAAAATTCTTATGATATTCTAATGACACTTGTAGAAGTATAAGCCTTATTACTACTTTTAAAATGATAAAGGATTTTTTGTATAATCTTACTGATTATGATTAATTTATTTGTTTCACTGCTGCCTATATTTCAGAATATAATAATGTTTTTTAAGTTATTCAATTATTTAATCATCAAGTTATTCGAGTGAACAAATTCGACCTCTCGCTTTTTTAAAGGAATAAAAAGTATTGTTATACAGAGGTAACAAACCCACTACGCAAATATTAAATAATAGTTATAAAAACAGATAAAATTAGGATAACTGGCAACAAACTAAATTGAAACAAAAAGTCACGTTTCATTTCAAAAGATTAGTATTTTGTAGTCACGTGAGAAATTGATTATATTGTTTGATATTGATCAGGATATAATAAGATTAAACTATAAAAGTAATTGCAAAGAAGTACTTTATAATAGATCAATAAGTAATTCAAATTAAAAGAAAACTAAAATGATATAAACTCCCTTAAACATGGTCAATATTTAATTTTACTTTGATTTGAGATTTAAAATCTCAGCTTTGTTAACGAGAAATAATGAGTTATATGCAGAATACGTCATTTTAAAATTCTATAATAATTAAATATAAACTGAGCAAACTACAATTTTATAACATAACGTAAATATGTAAAGTCGAAAGTTCAAAAATAATTCTGAAAACAAATACAAATTATGGAGGGATAACATTAAACTCAAACTATATTTGACATATATACAGTTCCCATAATATCATAGTAATCTGTAAACAAATTGGGTGATAAACCAAGTCATACCTGTAAACCTACGACCATTAACAAGATAGGAAGCTTGATTTTTATCCTAATGAATAAATATAGCAAATAAACTCAAAATATACAAACCACACATGTAGAAATCTTGACATACAAACCATAGAGTATACATAAAGAAACAACTGCTGTGTTTCTCTATGTATACATTTAAAAAAATACTTAATAAAAATATTCTAATTAATTGTAAATTTATTTAATTTATTATATATTTTTTATTTAAACGCAAACGCAAACGAAAAAAGAATGTTTATACCGCTGCTCTTCTACCCCTGCTTATGAATAGTATAATGTAAATAAATATTTGTTTAACGCTTAACTAAATAGATAAAACGGAAACAATCTATTTATTAATGATGTAAGCATATAAAACTGAAATAGATGATGTGAATATACATACATCTAAGCATATTAGTATTTATAATAACAATAAATGTGCATTATGTACTGGTTTGCCAATTAATATACAAATGGAAATGATGAACAAACAATAACCTATTAAGAATAGATATGCAATACATACCAAAAATTTATAATGTTATTTATACTATAAAAATATAATAATTACCTGATCTCTATAGTCTTGCATTTGGAAAAACTAAACGTAAAGATTTTATTAATTAAAGTAGTCATAAACAGAATTTTCAATGGGTTAACTTGTAACTCTCAAAATATATGTTATTTATTTTTAAGTCAGAGTCCATAGCAACGCGTTTGGAGTCGTTTCTCTATATCTACTCTATGATACAAACTATATATATGAGACATACAGATTAGGAAAGATAGTTATTTAACATGTTAAAAATAAGAAAAAACACACTAAATATACCTAGTATTTTAGCTGGTGAATATAATAAACTAAAAAAAATATACATGTATAAGATATCAGATATGTATTTAGTACCTGTAACTGGAGATTCGACGTCAATAACATTTTTTTCATCCCGTAACAAGGCTGCACCATCATTAATAATTTTCAAGGCTACATCTTCTGTTACTCGTCCTTCAAGAGCAAAATGCTGCTTTAACCTTTCAGCATTTGGCTTTCCTTTACTGTCAAACACTTCACTAGCTGTCAACCGATTACTTGGTGGAAGTGGAACAGCTGAAAACCAGACGAAAATGCTTTAATAGATAATATAGTGTACCTTTAATCAACATGCACAAAACAGGATTAATTAACATTATTGAAACATCCATACAAAAATAACTAATGGTGTAGTACATAAATGAATATAATTACTTCATAAATATATTGGTATATTAGACAATCTACCTACTAAATATTTTATATCAATACACATTTTTACAAAATAGTTAAAGCAATACAATTATCACACAAAGAAATATAAGTACAAAATTTAGTATACTCATCTAGGTGCCAACATATATATAATCCTTTATCTTAATATAGAAAATACAAATCCCTTAGATTATCATGGAAACTTCATGAATTTAAACTTTGTTCATTTAAATTACAAACAAGGTTTTACTGAAACTATTGATGTTCCTAAAAATAAATAAATAAATTGTGCAATAGTTGCCACTTCCTCCTTACTAGTCAGATCTATGTAATTGAAAGGCTTTTATTAGAGAAATAGTAATTATTGCAATGTGATAAATAGCCAGGGTCTGATCATAGCCAATTGTGAGTCAGATAAATTTTATGAATTTAGATAAATAGGAATTATAATTTAGAATTGTAGAATTCATCATCATAAAAAATCTGATAGACTACTTACAGTGACCTGGCTAGATAAGAAAAATATGTCTCTTATTAATCATCCCCTTTATAGTTTTAACCTAATCAGCAGAGTACAGATGGTAAATAAAATGATATGTTTTTCATTGTATTTAAAAAAATTATTGAGGGCCACTCAAAAAATATACTTTAAAGAAATGATTGTGTACTACAGACAGACAACATATAGACTAGTTGAATATCTGAAAAAGCAGGCTGTATAAAAATCCGTAGGCATTTTAGCATAAAAGTTGGCAAATAACCTCTCCTAGTGTTTTTGTGTGCTGAATCTATTTCTGATGTTTGCCAAACTGTATCTCTTACAGTTTTGTTCCTAGCAGATGAAATCCAATATGGCCGCCATTTTCTATAAAATGCCTATTTCGAAGAATTGCATCAAATATAATATATAGTAATAATTAATATAATAATGAATATAATAATGAATATATATGATGCATATAATGCATCATTCAAGCTACTGAATAATGTACATTTTGATAATGCAATATGTAAAAATGGGTGTTTTTGTGTGTAAATAAAGCATACTGAACAGGGTAATATTTAGTTCAATGTGAAATGACACGATCTAAACAACTTGTTGAACTATTTCACAAAGCTGGACACATTATAAGTTACCCGAAACTACTG
>JAYRBW010067351.1:0-28049 GCA_036023295.1 Invenusta paracnida | reverse complement strand
TATAGGTATCTCTACGAATTGTACCATAGTTTTTCTAAACAGCTCAAGACAGATATTTGTTAATTACTATAAGATACACAAATTGATACATTTAATTTATTAGATAACACATTTTATTAAACACAGTTCTAAATTACCTTCTGAAAAGCTTGACAATATTAAAAATATACTTAGCTCAAGTCACATATATATTTTTAAAGAGCTAACACACTTTTTTGCCATTTTTGGGTAATAATAATAGCCATAGGCATTAAATAAGTCTGATTAGCCAATAACTGTACTCTTGGCATTTCAGAACCTTTAAGCATAGTATTTTTAGACTACAGGTCTAGTAGTATAGTATACACTCACTGTATAGTATAGTATAACCATAATATCTCTAATATAATAGACATAGAATATTGATCAAGATAATTCACAGACAATAATTAACATTTATAATGTTTTATAATTCCAAGAAATATGCCTAAGGCCAAACTGAATTAAATATTTTAAGATATTTTGTTACTTTAATAACAGTTTGAGAAAACTATAGTATTTAAATGTTTTATAACTATAATTATTGTAATGATATAAAAATACATCGTCTAAACTCTAAAAATTATACTATAAGGTGTATAAATCATGTACTTATAGTTATTGCATACCATTGGTGATTTTTTTCTTTTCGCAAACCACACATTTGGTTCACAAACCAAATGTGCAGTTTGAGGATACAGTATGCTGTTGTATCACTATCAAATGGTACAAATCATTTACAAACTACATGTACCATTATAATAAAGATAAATATTAATTCCTGAAAGACATGTTTAGTGTCTGTATGCTATAACTAAAAGTATACTTTCACTGAAAGCATGTAATTTCTTATGAAATATGACCAGGTATAAGAATCTTCTGGCTTTTTGGAACCATTTTGGGCACACATTTAGTTTAGCGCCACCCTACTTTTAGTGATGCAAAAAACTGCTTAAAAAGCAATTGTCAAGGTTATATCTATTATGTTGCCAATATTTAAAAATTACTGAACTAAAGCAATTTTAAAAACAAAACAGATCTGTGTCCCCCCTTCCTCTTTCACAATGGTGCAGCATTTCCTGGGAACAATTGGCCTTTCCACCCATGGCTAAAACAAAGGGCTGCCCATCAAAGCTGTAATAGAGGCTATTTGATAAAGGTTGTTCCATTTGAAAATTGTTCAATATTGATTCACTTTAGTTATAGACAGATGTGACATAACTTTTTTCTATAAATACTTAGCAACATATTCAACCCAATTTTATCCAATTATCAAAAGTCTGGTGGTATTAATTGATATACAGGCATTTTAAATAAACTGGACATACATTTTTTCTGTATAAATTTGAAATTGGAAACTCTTGTTATTAATAAAGGATAAATACAGATTATTTATTTTTAATACATTAAACTAACAGATCTATTTACAATATACAGATTTGTCTATACAATAAGAATTAATACATAAAAAATAGATTTTAATATTAAAATTTTGAAATGACTATTTGTAAATGTTAATATATTTTATGATTAATTATTTTTATATTTACAATTAATAATACAGATGTGAAAATAAATATAAAAATAAATAAATTTATGACTATATTCTTTACAGTCACCGAAGGTTAAATAACAATCTTCATAACAATATTCGTAATGTATTGCCCTAAAAAATTTAAAAACTGCATTTTCAAAAAGTGGTAGAGAAAATTGTTATCAGTCTTAATACTTGGCAAACCACAATTATCAGCAAAAATCAGATAGCATCCCTGTGGCCAATTGCATAAAGATACTTGGTAAAACCAGTGAAACTACAATTTGGAATCATTGATTTACACGTTTTACATAATGTTACTCACAGTTTGTTGTAGAAATATTATTACACCTATTTTAAGGTAGATTGTTTTAATATTGTTGATAAATAAATAAAAATAATTAATTAGTTTTACTGGAATTTGGCCTTAATTATACTTGATGTGGAAATGTAGAAACAATGTATATTAACAGATTATGTGCAAAGATATAGGCTTAAATGGTAAAATATACTCAACCAATATAGGTTTTGTTATTCTTCAATATATTAACTTTTAATAAACTGTAACTATACATATTTATCTATATTTATATTTTTAAAAGTATAATGTATTTATTTGTAGTAGGCATTAAACTTTTATCTCCCCTAGATCATATTTTTCACATTTTCAAATTTACCCCTATGTCCCCCCCACAGAGCATATTTTTAAAAATTTAAAATTTACACCCATACCTAGTTCTATATTAACATACTGTATTTTGTCTCTTTTAAACATACGTTCTGTCTTCTGCTGTATGTTAATATAGAACTAGGTATGGGTGTAAATTTAAAATTGTGAAAAATATACTCTGTAGGTCAATTTTAAAATGTGAAAAATATGATATGAGGGGATAAAAGTTTAATCCCTACTACTTTTGTTATTAATTTATATAATTTTAATACCTGGGCTAACATTTTTTTGTGAAATAAAAATGTTTTCTAATTCATTCTTTGTAGATGTTTGGATTTAGAAAGAAAACAAAAGAGGATAAAGAACAAAAGAAACGAAGAAAGGAGCAAGAAAAGGAGGATAAGCTATCTAAGGATGAATTAAAACGACTTCATCACTTACAGTCAGTTTATGGTAAGCTCATATTATGTATATTTGTTGAAACACATTTTAGACCGTTTTCATTTATTACAAGGGTACACATATATATATAATTAATTATTAAACAATATAATAATGACTTTATTTTGACACTTCACCTGCACTTGACTTATATATTTAAAACACACCCTTACAAATCTCAATTTTGGTTCTTCCCATAATACAGTCCTAATCGAAAAGCAATGGATTTTATTTTCAAAAAAGTTACATTTGATTTATATAGAACATATATAATTAAATTTATATACCAAAAAGTAACAATTACATAGTTCGAAATATTTATCAAATGGTAAAAGTGCACAACTGTTTGAAATGCTGTAACATCATTGCAGCATTTATGAAGGTGTGGAATTCAAAAAGCTGTGTCTTGCTTGTTTGACTATACCAAATTTGATGTGAAGTCAGACCTGGTTATTTTTCCGACTTAGGCGGAAAAACCCCGATTTTAGATTCTGTTTTACGATTTCTAGAATTATTATTGTTATTTTTTTACTATATAATCTTCTATATTACTACTTTTAACTAAAATAAATAGAAACAGACAAACTTGATATATAGGTACTATAGAATCCATTTTTACAACTGACCAATACCATATAAAGCTGGCAGCTTCATTTATATGCATATAGGCTGTAGCAGCAAAATTTAAAAGCCTCATCTGTATATTGCAAGTGGCATGACGTCAATGTTGTTTTTTATACAGGGTAGCCAATAAAACTATAAATACATAATGCATTGTATTATTATTTATTGAAAAATATAAACAGTCTGTCGAATAGACAAATTTATTACTTCCAGGGGAATGAGAAACGTGTCGATACATAGACAAATTGTCGAAATAAACTAATACCAATTCTGCAGGGCAAAAAAGTGTCGCAATAGACAAATTGTGATATAGGCGAAGTCGATATAGGCAAATTCTACTGTATTTCGTATTTAATAACTCTCAGTCATTCCATTCCATACATTCCATATTATATTATTATATTAGATTAGATTGCTTTTGGATTTGTTTAATGACCATCGCGAGCTGAGCTAATTTGTAAAACGATATAAATTTATCAAAGTGTGTGTTTCGATTCATAAATACATACTTTTTATATTTTACGATTTTTTGAAGTGTTTTATACGATTTTGTAAGTTTTAGGGTAACCAGGTCTGTGAAGTAGTAACAAAAGTACTTATTGAGTATACAAGATTTATTAATGTGCTAGCACTATATATGTATTGTGTATATTAATGCATTAACTTATTTTATACTTTCTGCTAATTTTTGGCAAAAATAGTATTAGCTGGCTTTATAGCTCAGAAATTGGTTTGATTGTTAATTCATAGATTTTTGTTAGTTTTAAATCTATAATAACATATTATAACACAGTATTTTAAAATTTACTGTCAATAGATTTTTATATAAAATTTTATGACCTAATATATTTACTTTAATAAATAATTCACATATATATAATAACACATATATTCTTATAATATTCAAGTGAACATTCTTCTTTATAAGAAAAACTAGTAATTGAGAAACCTTATAAAATATAATTTATTCAAAGTTATTAAATTACACAAAGTCATTATATTACAAATTTATTGATAAATTTTATTGGGGTTTCTTAATATTTATTTCTCTGGTATTTAAATGGACAATATGAATTATTGAAGATGGCCTATTAGTCTTTTGACAATTTTAACACGTTCTAATGGTTTCTTCAATACAACCACTGTACTCGTGTGATCAGTGTAATTATATAACACTTATTATATAGAGTTAACAAAAGATTCTGACACATTCAATTGAATTATCGCTCCTAAAAGTAGACTTAATTCCTATCTACATAGAATGCGAGTGACGTGGCATAAAAAATTAAACCGCTTTCCACTTTATTGGACAACTCACTTTGAAAGAGGCTAGGTGCTGTGTGTCAAAACACCGTAAGGTTTAATAAATACCATTACACTTTTTTGATGTGTTTACGCGTTTGATTTAGATAAAGATTAAGTAATGCTAGTAATAATTGACAAATTTTGAATGCGCATTGTTCAAATCATTTGGCCCAAAATGCAAGCGAAACTTTTTATAAAAGTAACCATTTCCATGATTGTATATTACTGAATTTGACTGTTTCTTTAACCATTTAGATACTATTTATATTATATTTGTTGAATTTCCAAAATAAGTGCTATTTTGATACGCAACTTAATTTTGACTTATTTTTTTGGTCGTTTTGCAATTTTCGTATACACATATTATTAATTGACATACATGTATGACCTATCAACTTATATTCTATTTTTTACATGTATAATCTATTTGTAACTAATAAATCGCAATTTTGTAATGTTTATATATTTTAATATAACATACACTCAAACGGAAATTGTATTAATGATCACTAGTATATATTTTTTTTTTCAAATAACAATTTTCGACTTTATAATAAGTATCATTTATTATTAATAGATGTGTAAGTTTATCCCAAAATCTATTCTAAATAGCAACTACGCTTATTTCATTGAAAGATATTTTATTCCCATTTTGTTTTAAAATAGTCAAATTAAACTCTGACAATGTTACAAATATTTACAAGTTATTATTTGTATTATACACTGGCTACTATATATAGACACATTAAATAGTTTGCTAGTATATATATACGATTTTTGTGTATACTATTAATTTCTTATTTTCAAAGATGTACGCTACTACAAATTGTATTGATTGTAGACTGTGTTGATTGTATTTTTCTTTCTACTGTCTGAACCTTGATCTATCTAGTTTTATTTCTTAGAATGTATAAGTCACCTGTTGCAATTAATGTAATTCGCATTGGAGCTGGGACCTATGTGTAGTGTGTTTTAACCTGTAAATTTGTAGGTTAAATGAATTACTAAATGCACACACACCTACGCTGTTATGAAGTATTTACAGTATCGTATGTGTTTCAATGAGCTGCCATGTACACTGCAGTCTTTCGACATAAAATGTTGGTCTACATCCTCTGACATTCACACAAATATATATATGTATTTAGTAAGCTCCAAAGAAATGTGGATTCACAGGTACACCATCGCGGTATATACGTATATTGTATATCAAGACTTGTGGGTTTGAGTGTTTTATTACTTTGGATATATTTTGTATTGTATAGGTATAAATAGCTTATCAAATTGTATGAAGATTTTAAAACAAAGTAACATTTCTCTATTAATTCTTGACTAATATTAAATGAATATAAACATGTCATTGCTAAGTTGTTTTCGGCATATATTTAAAATCGATTATTTTATAAATATGATGCATCATAATTTTAATAATTAAAGCGCATCGCATTTTAATTTCATTAATTTTGTAATTTGCAACAAATTTGTTGCTTTGTAAATTCTGCATACATTTTTTGTTTATGTTCCCTTTTAAATTTTTCTATTTACAGTTGTATTTTAATATGTTTATTTTTCTATAATAATTTAGTTATTAAATAACCTTAAATATTTAAATGTAGAGTATGCGTTATCAACTGATTTTTTAGAAGTTTAAAATACATTATTTTTTGGAATTAACGTTATGGAGTCTTTTTTGCGTTATTTTATTTCTTAATATCCCAGAAAACTTAATGGGAGTTACTACTTTACTCCAAAAAAGATTGAGGAATAATGAAGGCTATCTTTAAATTAACTATGCCGTTTCCAATCTACAAAGTTTACTGTTGACTAGGCTGCATTTAGGATTACAAATATCAAGTTGTCTACTGTATTATTATAATACTATCTGTTAGATGTACACATTCATTATGCACATACATATCTAGATAAATCCATCCATTGTGTATATGTTATGCACACTATGCACTTTCAAAGAAAATCCCGTTAGTCTTACTTACTTAAATAGACTTAGTATAATATTACGCTTACTGATTACTTCACCGCAGTTGCGGTAGATGCTTATAGTTTACATCACGGAAATGATAGTTTGATATATTATTGTAAAACTATTTTTAGGAGATTTAAATCTAAATTTTTTATTGTGTAAATACACGATAAACGTTATCCATAGAAGTTTTTAAATATCCATTGAATAAAAAACTTTATGTCGTTTCAATCAAGTTGTACATTTCTTTTATTTATGTTTATAATGCGTAGAACATTTAGTGTTACATTATTTTATTATATTATTATAAGACCCCTTGAAAATATTGCGTTTGTCATTCTTACTATATATAATATCGTAGAAAATGTTAATATACACATGTAACATAAAATTATATTTCAATGTAACTATGTCTCAACACGTGTTCATATACATATACATACATATACGTATCAAAGGGAATTATATTAATACTTTCTTTTATCACGGTGATTAAGTCACGTAATCTGAAGAAACATTTCTAAATATTAAACTCGTATTTTCTAAAATTTGTGAAATTCTACAAACTACATTTGGTAGTAAAATTAAAAATATAGTTATCAAAATTTGATATATTAGAAAGGTACTCAGTTTGTATCAAATATCAGAAACCTTTCCAAGATTTCAAAATGCGCAGTTGAATTTGCGATATTTATATTATAGTATCATTAGAACATGTCAACTTGCTGTTTGATTATACCATTTTAAAATAAGACAACTTTGTAGAAGTAATGTTCTATGTAGTAATTATAGAAATACATATACTAATTTTTTTTTGGTTTATAAAATAATTTTATATCATGGTTTATTTGTTATATTATGCATTACTTTATGACTAAAATATACTTAATTGACTAGGAAATTTTTATAATTTAATTACACTCGAGAACCTTTTTCAAATTAAATGATCACATATATTTTATGTACATCATTTTTTATTTCTTCTACACAAAAAATGTAATATTATGTCTGACTTCCTTATGTTTTTAGTGCACATTATTTAAAAATTAATCTATGTAATGATTTATACTGTTAATTGTATATAGCATTCAATTTGACAAAAAAAACAGGATATTATTATTGTAGAATATAATAAACATTCATAGTAAATAACACTAAATGCATAAATTCCATATTGGTATATGTGTTGCTCCTTTCTTCCTCAAAAAGGCCATCTGGCCTCTGGTAACCCCGATCAGAGGACCGGTAGCATTTCCTCTACATCCTCCACAACCGCATACAACTCTCAGGCCAATCTCTCGATTGATAACATGGGCACATCCTCGCCCCAAATCACTCCACGCTCCTCCTACATGGTCTCCCCGCCGATGCCCACCACGACACACAAACCCCCACCCTCTCGCCGCCCTCCCCCACCCCCTACCAGTGCTGCTATAAGCAACGGGGGTGATGCCGACTCGTCCTTCAACGATGCTGACTTTTACAGTGAGCTGGAGTATCATCCGCGACCGGGGCAGCAGCAGAATCCATTGGAGATAGGACAAGAGGAGGAGGAGAGTCTTCTTCGACTGCCACCAGTCGCATCCGTGCAGTTAGCGCTTAATGCGGAGGTCCAGTTGTCGCGGACTACAGCGGGTGATTTTGGTTTCTTGCTCCGTCGTGGTGTCCTTGTAGACCGATGCTGCAGTGCTGAAGGCGTTCTCTCACAGACCAGGAAGCAGGTTCGTGTCGGCTGTTTTTCATACTTATACTTCAGTCTATAAAGTTGCGCGATTTTTATTCTTTTTTAAGTGTTGAAAATAATACAGTATTAAAAATATTGTTTTCTAACTGTAATATTTGATGATTGTTTTCTTCAGACAATCAGATTAATTGAAGTTCTTATTATGTTCTAAATTTATGTTTTTATATGTTCATTAATTAATAGTTGAATTACACACCTCCATGTATTAATATAGATCAAATTTAATTTATTTAACATTAACATTTAGAGTGTATTGTTTGGAAAAAAATATTTATCATATTTGTAATAAAAGACCGAAATTATGAAATTATACTATTTACTTCATGTTAACAAAGGCTTTTAATATTTAATGTTTTAAGAACTGTGTATAAGTAACATTTCGAATCTACATTAAGCAAATTGAGTATTGATTAGATTGTACCTTTTGCATATTCTATACAAAAAAAGCATTTTAATTGACTTTAATAATTTGCGTAAAGTCAATTAATGAAGTCATACATTAGTTATTATGATGTAGTGATATTAAAAAATATGTCTTTTAATGTTTGATTGATTATTTAGTTGAAATTATAGTACATAATATATTTATAAGATTATATTTAGTATATTACTTTAAGTAGAATATAATAAATGTTTAGATAAATAACAAAATTTTGATTGTACTTATTAGTTATACATGTTATGGCTGTTATTTTAGTTATTTTGACTTAATAATATCAGTAATACTATGTAATCTTCCATTTCTGTCTAATATCGATTCATGATGTTTACTATTTTACTATACTTTTAGTTTCCAACTATTGTTAAGATCAGTGTAATTTCAATTCAAACCTTTGTTAAAACCCTTTTGTGTATGATCGATTAGTAAATTATGTGTATATTATTTATCCAAGGAGTCTTTTCTCTAAACGTTCTTACGATTAGTTTTTTTCGTAGGTTGTTTTGGCGTAGCTCACGAGAAAACTCAATTTCGGTCTATACTCAAAACGATTCTAACGAGATACTTTGTAAGAAACTCTAATATAAAATCATACGTGAGTGATATTTCAATATCAGCATTACTCAAAATTTGTAACAACTCATATTGCAATTTTAGTTCCGAATAAATAATGATAGTAATAGTTTTCATTATTCTTTTCACCATTTTTAAGTACTAAAATATGTAATAAATAATAATATATAATGTAAATTATTTATTAATCATTATAAGGTTAATAACTAACATCAATTTTGACAGTAAAAATATTTGTCACTATATTATAATACATAACACTCAGTTTATTTATGAAACTATAAATTACTGAAAATTATTTTATTGTCGAAATTGGTGTTAGTTATATTGAACAATAAATCATATTTAATCATAATTCTTTCGGGCACATGTTGTTTCTTTTTTCAGCTTATTACAGATTTCAGTCTGAATTTGTATCAGTGAATGATAGGGCACACTGAACCTGTCTTCACGGCGGTATTTTGTTAATCAATTTCATATTAAATTTTAACAAGATCTTTTTTATCATTTTTATAAAAAAATGATTTTAAAACGCCAGTCACCGAGCGAACTTATTAGATATAATTATTCTAATATTTGAATGTAAATATGTAATTGTAGTTTCGTTACATAAATCATTATTATATTTTAGTGTCATCAAATTTTCAGCAAAAAAAATGTCCTCGAATTTTACGGACCAAAAATAGTGTCGTCGAATTTTATGGACCAAGAAAAGTGGCCACCCTGGTGGCACAGGCAACTAAGAATCTAATTGAAGCTATTTACCTTTTTATACAATTTTATTAAACACAAAGGTTAAATAGGCCTCGAAACCTCTTAGTGATTTTCAGATACTATCAAGTTTATAGCGTCTGTATAATAAAATATGTCTACATCATTTGCTTACTTTACGTTTCTATTTTTGTTTTCATACAATATTATAGTCGGATAAAATTAACTAATAAAGCTTTACCTTCCTCCCAATCGCTGTTGATTAGGTTGTTCTGGCCGAGCCAGATGGCGCTACTCGGCCCACTGGTTTATTGCCGGGCGACCGTCTCACCGGCGTAAATCATATAAGCGTGGCTGACAGATCCCGAGACGAAGTTATTGGTGTGATCCGTGAGTCTGGAGACAGTGTCCGGCTCACGGTCTGTCCCATGCCCGATCTGGTCGAGCTTTCGATGCGTCCGATAGCCGGGGGTGGAGTGGGTAGGAGGGTCAATCTGCGCCTGTTCATTAGTCAACAGGATTCCCTCAGGAATTCCCATCGTCAGGCCGAGAAGGTGGGCTATGTACAGGTTATCTTATAATATTCCAAATTTACATGAAATCATATAGTATTCTATTTTCATAGATTTCTAAGTTTATTTACGTTCCTTTCTAGCTCTGAAATTCACAATCTCTCTCTCTGTATATATATAATATATATAGAGAGAGATAAAATAACAAGATTATTTTCATTGTTTACTATTTGATTACTCTTTGGTCAATAATTTTGGCTTAAATAGCAATATGTTCATGTTTGACTCACTATTTTGACAATAATTTATTCTGTTGGTTAATAAATAGTTCGTAATTTGAATTCATCATACAAGAAAGATTCCCTTAAATTAAAAAAAGGTTAATTGAAATATTTTATATAGCATGTAGTAATTTTATACTAAGTGATACAAAAGGTAATCTTAGTTACTACAATGTAACCTTGTTTTATTTTATTGTAGTACTATTTATTTACTTTTTTTATTCGAGTTTGTACTACATAATTTATTATGAATCTGAATTTGTTTCCTTTAAATAGTAAGTATTTATTAATTTTGCGCTTACCTATTTTAATTTTGTTTATTGTACTGTATTCATATATTATATTTTTAGCATAGTTTTACTTATTATACTGTTATCTATTTTATTGTCTATAAATTGCAGGAAAAGACAACTACTGTTTCTACAATACTTTATTGATTTCTGGTAAATAGTTTCCTAATCTAACTGATTCACTGCCTATAAAGGTATTGATTCACCACAGAACATCTATAATGATGTTCAGCCATGCTTTGTCTAACCTATATAAAATATAGCAAGCAGATGTAACCTATCCAGATAGTTAAAAGAGGAAATTTACATAGACTGGGTATTTTAATACTACTTCAATTAACAGTATATTATGCATTAATCTTTACAATACACATAAGTATTACTAATAATAATAGTAATCACATTCTTATCGCTCTTCAATTGGCTAATTACTTATTGCGGTCTTTTATTTTGTGGGTATCTTATAGAAAAATATATCTACCTTTTATAATAGTATGTCTCTCTTTGGCATCTGTCTAGCTATTTACCTGTCTGTTTATTTGTCAGCGTCATTTGAGCAGTATTGAAATCCGTACTCCATCATTATTTAAATATTTTGTCATTAGCTATTACTTTCAGAGTTTCAAAGGAGTTGTGATGGATGTATTTTTATATGATATAGATGCATTTTCACACTAGTTATTGTTGTTTGTAATCAGCTGTGTAATAATGTATCAGTAATCGATTATTTCTGGATTGTGTACTGTTATCCTTACGCCTTTCTATTAACTGATCTTTAACTTGAGAAGTTTTATGGTTTACTATGTGTTTCCTGAGACTGGGATGCGACGCTAATTGATTGAAATGTTTTCTTCTATATTACAATTCGCAAGATGATTTCGCTTGTGAAGAAAAATGGAATTATATATTCATTAGAGCAAAGGGTATGTTTTTATATCTAACTGTTAACAATTTGTTTAACATTCTGCGTATTAATCCTTCAATTGCATTTCGTTACACTGTAATTATTAATTGAAATTTTTTTGTATTAAAATTGTATTGCATTTTCTTTAACCAGCAACATTTTCATAATCGCATAAATTTGTATAACATCATTTAGTTTATAGCAAAGCGATTAATAACAATTTAGAAAATTCCTATATATAAAATAAGACAATGTACATCTTTTTGTAACTTAAGATTGATGAATCATGTTTTCCTTTAAATATACATTTTGGTTTGTCTATCAGTTGACCAAATGTGATATACGGAAGATATTGCTTAATTGAAAGAAGAAAAAATGTTTGCTAACAAATAGCTAATTCAGACTCGACATGTATGAATGCAGTATTTTTTACCCAGACACCTTACATGTGCATAGCGAGTTATGCTGTTCATCTAGTT
Source organism: Invenusta paracnida (assembly GCA_036023295.1). Taxonomy (NCBI): domain Eukaryota; kingdom Metazoa; phylum Platyhelminthes; order Proseriata; family Coelogynoporidae; genus Invenusta; species Invenusta paracnida. The sequence continues at coordinate 15,543 of JAYRBW010067351.1, read as the reverse complement.
TTTGAATTCTACTTTTAACTGCCTAATAGCATATATTTTTTAAGTAACATGAATTGTAAAAGATTAAATATGTTTATTATAGGACTTTATTGATGAATGTTGTTAACTTTAGATGGGTGATTTGATTTGATTTCTTACTAATTTATTTTAAAAGTAATCCATTTTTCTTTTTTTTCTTCTTTTGCACACATACATACGGTTGAGTATTAAAATATCCATAGGCTTTATTATTTCAATACCAAATTTACTTGAAAATCACCATAATTAGTATTTGTCACATTTTATAAAATTCAATACGAAAAATATTAATTTAATGGTTATATTTCTTAGTTCTTAGAATTTTTATTATTTTATATTTTATCCTTTAATGTACATTAGTGTTGTTTCAATTTAACGAAATTTTAGTTGTGTCAGTGTTATTACGGTTTTAAACTGTCATATTAAATATCGATATTTTCCTTAAAAATTCCCTTAATTCATTCAAACCTATTTTTAGTTTTTCCTAAAGTTAAATTTGTTTAAATTCGGAAATTAAACGAATCGAAAATATTACACATACATATTGTATAACCAGGAAGATTGTTTTATAATGAAAATATATCTGCTTTTGGTTATATTTGTAATACAATTAATAAAAACGCTAGAATTTTGTAAAAAAAATCAGTGTATATAGCTATATACATTTGCACATCAAGATAAGCTTTTCCAAATTGTCACTAAAATATCCTCTACTTTAGGTGTTACCAACAAGTAGTGACGACATGAACAGTAGTGGCCTGGACAAAAATGGCTCGCCGCACCAGAACGGAGATGAGGGTCAGGAGCGTCGTGTCTGGCTCGTCTATCGAGAAGGTTTTGCTCTGGGCCGAGTGAAGGAAAGTAGTTCTGGTGGAGATAATGGTCGGTGTGCTGTGATCCTGGAACATGATGGCAGAGAGGTTCTGGTTGAAGAGGACGAGCTCGAACTTGTGAGTGTTACAATACTTGGATTTATTGATTGTTAACTTAATAAAGTTATTCTGTCGTATATTGCAAATATCTTTATTCATTATGCGACACAATGATTGTTTAACGTAGAAATTAACTATTGTATTATGTAAAATAAGTCATACTTATTGCAGGCCATTATTACGGCGGCCACTCTCTTAAAAACATTTGAAATTTTTAACTTGGCTTTAAAATCTTTAAAATCCATAATTAAAACCTGTATGTCTTCAAAAAAAGCCTTGATTTCTTAACTTATTAGTTAAAAAATTTTATAGTGTGTGTACTGTTCGATTAATTTTTTGTTTGTTTTAATCTTTAAAAATATGAACGTCTTAATATAATATTATCACATAATGCAATAAAATATTTGTTTGTTTTGATATAAGGATAAATGAAGTACAATTCATTATATTTATATCGATTTATGTAATTTCTGTTTAGAATGTTTAATAGGATATACGGTACCAATTGGTCTTATGAAATATATCAGTAATCCACCCTTGGGGTTCTATATTTACAATACCCACCCCTCTTTTTTGGACTTAACTAAACACATTCATTTAAATTACCTTCCAAATGTCTTATATTGCTATATTGGTCATTCGCAACGAATAATTAATATGAAATCATCGTGTAATCAAACAGTAGTTGGTAACTACCAACATACTAAATACATTTGTGAAGTCCTTCTGGCCTTCCTCTATATTTCATCTATCTTAGAATTACTTCCATCTCGTAAAATATGTTTGAAAAATACTTATTAATATGTACACATTTCTTAATTTTTTGAATAAATTGTATCATTTATATAGAAACTGTCATATTAAATTCAATCATAGTGCATAATTTATGAAAATATTTATATTAATATTATGATTATTATTGTAGTGTGATGTGTATTATTAACCAAATGAAATACTGTTATCTTAATGAGACACATACAATTTATCGGTTTAATTTTTACTCCAGTGATTATGTTTTTCTCTTCTTTTCTTTTCTGTTTTGTTTATTAAAATATTTTTATAATTTGAGCTTTCATATTAAATCTAAAATTTATCAAGTTCTATCTTTAAACTAATGATGGACAGTTGTGGCTTCAATTAATCATAATCATTGTATTTAATTGTATTCAGAACAAGTATGCATTATATTATTTATTCCACTAATCTATAAACTAAATAATAACAAACCACATAGATTATACCCACACGTTATGTAGAACTTTAAAAAATCTCTGATCTGTAGCAGTATAGATTTAATAGCAATTTTTTTTACAATTTTAGATTTGAAACCTTTGCACATCTTTCGTTATCTTCCATTCTTTTTATTGTCAAAGAGGATGATATTTAGGTTTCTGTTTGCTAATTGGCAATATTTGATATTCATTATTGCGGGGTTTCTTACTTATTTATTTGTATAATACTGACAGGGAACCCTCTTTTACATAGCAGTATATGTCACTATATTTTAATGCTATATCAAAGAACCATCTCGTCTAGAATGTTACCTACACTACATATACTAACGCATAGTTTGGCCGCTTCTTGATCCGTCTGTATAGTAGGCAGCTATGTTCCAATATATTACGTACAAAACTTTTACTGGCGTTGATTGTATAGCATTAGCATTGGTAATATCATAATTAGACGGCAAACTGTTATAGTAATCATCATCGTTCTTTTCTGGTCAATTGTCTCTTTCACACTTACAGTGAATATCTCACAGCCTCATCTTTCCGATTCACTATAATGTAATAATACATTTAATAACTTATGTATATAACTATGAAGTATTGTGGAGTGAGCTAGTGCAATGTAGTGTTTTCCATACAATGTAATATTGTCTTAGGCGGAAATGCCAATCAGGTCGAGCTAAGTATACAGGTGATTATAAAAATTTGAGCGTTCTATGGTATAAAGATAGGTTCTTTTGACAGATTGGTAATTTTTATTACTTTCAGTATTGTTAATTTCGTTTGTCTATGCCTGCCAATATTAACTTAGTTTTGAAAAATTTGAAAAACTGAAATTTTTTATTTCTTAAATACTTTATATTACTTTTATACTTTATACTTTACTTTTTATATACTTTATCTTAAATATTTATAGTTACTTCTATATATAACAATATATTTTAAATTGTATTTTTTTTTCAGGCATGAAAATGGTGTTTGTGTTATGTTACAAGTTTCATTAGTTTTCCTCTTTGTATTTTTGAATTAGCTATGACTTTTTCTACCATATTTTTTTAAATTAAGCATTATGCATTATACTTCACTCGTAAAAATCTAAATAGTGATTTAATTACTCCAGCACTAATTGCTTCATAATATACACCGTTTTTCCAAAAGATACATTTTGTATTGACGGAGCAATGTATATATAATATAATATTTTCGATAATCATTGCGACATTTTGAAAAATAAAATAATACGGTGTATAGTTATATTTACGGAGAAAGATGGTCGATTTTTACAAATACGAATACTGTAGGTTTATATTATTCTTTAATAACTTAATTTTTCCTTTTTTCTTCAGGCGAATCCTGACAGCTTGGATCAGTGTGAGAATCTGTCCAACTTGCGCTATGTTAACGAGTCTAGTGTGGTCCACATTCTTCGACAACGCTTTGTCTCCAATCTCATACACACTTATGCTGGTCAAGCACTTCTGGTTATTAATCCAATGACGTCGCTTGCCATTTACTCGGAAAAGGTGCCTGCTACTGTCTATTTTTATATTAAAAGGATCGTTATCTAATTATAAGTATTTTAAATGTTTTTGGGCAACTTGATAAAATTTGAGTTTATAATATATGGCGTAATATTGTTCTATTGTAATATAATTATAATAATCTGTTATTACAAATGAAAACAATGTCCACTGAAACTGACATAATTAAAAATATAATATAACTGAACTGTAAAATATTTATAAATAGTGTCATTACAATAATAAAATAAAGTTGACAAAGTTGTTGAATTGAATTACGTGATTTCTAAACAAAATTATGAAATTTCTTGTCATTTGGAAAGCTATTTTAAAATTTGAATTTACAATCAAGCAAGTGGCTTCCTAATCGGTACATAAGTTCATTTTGTTATATTTCATTTGACTTCCTGCTTGTGACAGTATTTTGTATGAAAAACATGTTTGTTGCATGTAACCATAGTATATATAACAACTCTTTCCACTGTAGGTTATGCAATTATTCCGAGGTTGTCGACAAGAGGACATGCCTCCCCACGTCTTCTCAGCGGGGCAGCAAGCTCTCATGGCACTCCAGTCGAGTCGTCAGAACCAGACGATCTGTCTCCTGGGTCGGTCTGGCTCGGGTAAGTCTCACACGGAGCGTTCTCTTCTCTCCTACCTCCTCTTCGCTACGGGGGGTGGTAGTGGCAAGGCTGCTGGAACAAACAGGCCTACTGGTAAGTCAATCGATATAGTTCATTAATTTGGAAGTCATTGACAGTATAATTTGCGGAAGAAAGTTTATTTATACTGGGCTACTTTTAATAATAACTTTTAGCAAAGAAATGTTATTGAAATATTACAATATGAGTAAAATATACAACAAAATCTTCATTCATCATTTTATTCTATTGATTATTTCATTAATATGTCATTGCGCATAAATCTGTTGTATTAATTTTTATTGGAGTTTGGTAGACAATTTGTCGTCTTGAATGAAATTTGAATAGATTTTTATCGTAGATGGCTTTTTTTTCATTTAAATTTTAAAGTAAGCACGATTTTCACAAATTTTAAAATTCTGAAAAAATGAAACTTTGTAGTTACAATGCTTGAAATAATTATATCAAGTTTGAATTCCTATAAAATTATACGAGAATATTTGACTTAAAATATATTTTTACTGAATGTTGTATTTTTATTCTTATTTTTCTAGTAAAACATTTAGGTCATTTTTATTTTATGAACAAGCTACAGTATCTGCAGTCGTTAAAAATCTCTTTTAAATAAATTTATGTTCAAGAGTGACGTTCAGTAAATGTTAAAAAAAATTGCTGGGTATAAGAGTAGTGTTTATTTCGGATTTCGAATACATATTGTGTAAAATTTAAAACATTTACACTCTTCCACAGCAATATTTTGACTTACTTGAGGCTGTATTGATTGCCTTCTACCTCTCCTGTCTGTATAGCTGAGAAACTGTCAGCCATGTGGACAGTAGTGGAGGCACTGACCTGTGCACGCACCCTCCAGAACATCTCAGCCAGTCGATGTACTCGACTGACCACCCTAGAGATCGGAGACGAGGCCGGAGGTGTCTGTGGTCTACACACCCAAGTATTCATGCTCGAGAAGACACGACTAATGCGCAGGCCTCAGGGCGAGGCTGCCTTTCATGTCTTCTATCATCTGCTTGCAGGGGCTGATGCACAGTTGAGGTGAGAGGAGCCATAGCATAATGTGATAGAAGAGAAAAAGTGACATGTTTTAGTCTAAGGAGTTTTATAGATTTAATTTTATTTGTTATCAAAATACATACATATGTACATTATCGAGATAATACTTACTGACAAACTAACATTATCGAAATCTAGCGATACGATTCCTTTTATCTCTGGCTCTTACCCAAATAAATATAATTAATGATATAATCATTTTAAAGTATTGTATCACTTGAGAGACACATTTTCGAAAATATAAGTAATATTGTAAATTACTAATTGCTAAATTATAATAATAATTATTTTTTCAATCTATGCGCCGTAGTCAAAGGGTTAACCACCGTCTTCGTTTATTTTTATGTGTGATCTGTTTTCTGCGCTTTCGTCGATTGGTTCTCGTTTCACGAATTATAGCAGCTTTCCATTTGCGTCGATCTTTTTCTTATTGCCGGTCGGGGGGGCGTCAACACCCCAATCTCCCTGAGAAAGGAAAGGGTCCGGGACTCGTCCGGGAGAGTCCTGAGGGAGGGTGTGTTACCTAGAAGGCGGGAACGGGGCCAGCATGGGCCAGACAAAAGAGAAGAAGATTGGTCAGGTCTTCTGAAGGAAAGAGGCAATTTGCATCGATCTTGAGCGTTGACTTGTACTAATCCCATCGTTCACTCCGTCTCAACTTTGGTCATCCTCTAGATCCCATCTCTGCAACTTTCAGCTTCTTGCATTTCTTGGCCCAGTTATTGTTGTAACCCAGGGAAACAATCATTCTTCTCTGCTCGCTCTTTCAATCCTCAAAACATCTTTAGCTTTCACTGGTCAAGTCTCGCTTCTATATTAAAGGCAACTCCTCACATTATAGGCAGAATAAAGAATACCCTTGATAATAATTGAATTAATAATGAAATCCATATTTAAATAGGTTTTATGTATATTTTGTAGCTTGGGACTATTTTTATGTGGATTTATATGTACCTTGACGAGCAAATACATACTTAATTAATCTGTCTTACCTCAGTTTTACCTTCTTTTTTGCATATTTTCTGCCTTAATGCTATGCTTGCCTTAGCTATATCTTTTTGCTTGAATTTAACGTTTAATCAATATTATTTTTTGTTTTTGAAAAATAATATTGCTATTTTAAATTTTTTTAATGATAATGAAATTTAGCAAACAGGATTTAATATAAAAATTTAATAAAATATAAACGAATCGAGCTAACCGTTTATCGAGTTATACTTCTTTAAATGTGACTATCTGAAATAACCGGAGTTTTGTCCAGATAGCGTTTACCAGGAATATTCAAAGTCTGGCATAAACTTCTAATAATTTGTGTAGACAATTATTATATTGTTAAATGAATTCCTTACCATATTATTGTTTTGTAAAATTAAAGACAAATATGTTTTTTAATAGTAGTTTTAATATAAATATAGAAAATTGGAAGATATGCAATTACGCTATGTATGTATGTAAAGTATGTTATAACTAAGCTCCATTGTATTTCATTAAGATATTATTGAATAATCGAATAGTGAGTTATTAATCGATAATACTTGCTTTTTAAGTGTACTTTAAATGTCCAATTATTTTTCCAGAAACGAACTGTTACTTGGTCAGTTGGATGAATCGAATCTTTTCATCACTCTACGTAAAGTAAGCTAATGAAGTGTGCACTTGTATAATAATAATATGTTAATTTTATATTGCTATAATTATTTATACTGTCTTAATTTTGCTGTGTTGAAATTGTATGAATTTCTTTAAATTATGATTTTTTTCTATTAAATTACGTAATTAACAGATATGCTAAACACTTTATTAGTGCGACTATATGACACGATTATACGCATTTATTTTTCTGGTGTTAAAATATATGATTTTAATTGTTAATAATTTTACTAATGTACTAATAATTCTAAAATGTTCTAGGTAAATGTAGTATAATGAATATGATTATATTATAGACATACAAAGGGTTCTGATTAATTTTCAGAAATTTATGCCTACTATTATTACACGTTTAGTTTTGCAATTCTCACGGAATTCGTGTGTCATTAGCTAAGCTGGTCACAAAAAACGTTATCTCTATAGGTTAATGCTTAATTAGTCGTTTATTCTGTATTCTACTTAAAAAAATAAAGGTATGTCTGATTTAGTTCCATCATAACATAATAATTACTGGGTCAATTAGATTCACAGAGGTTTAAGTACTTGAAAGTGTGTTGTGGTCATTCTAAACTGTGTTTTTCAAGTATTTTCATTATTAATATTTTATTCATGAGGGTGTAGAAATGTGGAGAAGCTAGTGCATTTTGCCAGTATATTTGAAATGAACAATGCAGGATCATTGAAAAATGTTTTATTCAGCTAATTTTTATAACATTCAATACGACAGTTTGTATGAATGGAAATGAGTTTAGGTAAAGTTGTAAAATTAAGCTTGTCTTGCTTATAATTTAGCTATGCAAAAACTTTAAGTTAAGTTTAATTTGTGTTAATTTAAAGTTAAACATTTAAGGTTTTTTAATAGAATTTTAGTATTTAATACTGCTAATGACAACAAACTAAGTAAGAATCGTTTTCTTTATTTCTATCATGTTTAAAGATGTATCAAGTCTAAAGACCACAATAATTTTGTTGAAATATTTTATTAAATAAGATATTCGTTTAATTATATAAAATGTATTAATAGTAATAAAGTACTTATTTAGAAATATCGGAAACTATTTCCTTACATAGTCTTGTGATAATACCAATAATATTATGTAACCAACTGAAAGTCTGATTTTGTAATAGTTTACTGCAGTCTATCGCCATAGAATCACATTATTTGAAATTTTTCGTTTAAATATCCAATTTTATTAAATTTAAGTGCTTGTTATAATATTATATTCTATCTAAATTTTCTATTTTCAATGTTCCAAAATATTTATTTGTGTAAAACATAGTTTAATAATATCGCGCAAGATCATTTAATATAATATAATTAATTAACATTTGGATAATTTAACGAATTCTTATTTAATTTTTTGACTATATCAGTGATTGACTCACATTAAGGTTTATTATATTACTAGTATTCTGAATTTGAGTTTGAATTTGCTGGGGTAACTACTAATTTTTTTTGCAATTAAATATTTCTGTATAACCGTATATATGTATATCTTATACCCCGTCCTTTTCAACTTAGCCATAATAATTGAATAAATATTATCCACTTGTATAATGAAATATTACTCAATTTGTAAAATAATAAACATATCTGTTACAGCCCGAGGAACAGCATCTGGCCTCCAAATCCTGGGAACGACTGGTGAAAGCGCGTCACCTTCTCGACATTACAGATGCCGAATGGCTCGCTGTATGCCGCGTTCTTGGCGCCATTCTCCATTTGAGCACAGCCGGAGCCTCCCTACCACCCACTTCCTCTTCACTTGGGGGACAATTTGACCGTCTGCCGGCCGCACAAAGGGCCGCTCAACTCTTAGGCTGCTCTCTTGACCAGTTGACAAGGCACACATTCGACGTCTCGCTGGGAGAGGTTGGGGGAGGGGAGTCTCAGCCACCACAAGGGGGTAAAGGGGTTGTCCACTACACACCTACTGACCTCTTTGAGGGCTTTCTGGCTGGGCTCTACTCAGAGTTGGTTCAGGTTCTTGTCTATCTCATTAACAAGTGAGTATATCAATTTTTCATTTAGGTGATTTCAGCGTAAAATAATTAACAAAATGAGACAAAACAGAGTGGCAGAATTTTTCTATTCATTTTAAAGGTCAAAATTATCGCAGTTTTGATATATTTTTATGCCTTTTTTGTCGATTTTAATCATTATCGTGCGTAAAATAAGTCTTTAAAACTAAAAAAATATTTAAATTAAGACTTAATATTTGAATTATGTTACTTTTTCTTTAAAATTACTTTCGAATTATGTGCAAAGATATTCCATTAATTTATAATAGTATTTCTTTTGTTTAAAAGACTTATTATATTCTAATTGATGCTTTATAATTGCGATTAGTATTATTAAAGTATTATCATTATTTTGTATAACATTATTGTTGCTATACGATTTAGTAAATTATACATTCTGTCTTCTAATTTTAGTTTTTCATCAGTTCTACTGTTTTTTGGCATTTACCAATAATTTTAAATCATTGTACCGTCTTATGGCGATGAAGTGTGCCCCTGAAATAGCAGTGTTCGAGAGAAATATACATACATATAATTGTTTATTTACAGTACTCCTTATTCATTTTTAAATAGTGTTTCAAATTGCAAGTGCATTTGTTAAACATTTTTGACGGAGAATATGCTATGTCGTTGACCAATGCGATATATTTTGTCTAGCTTCAAGCTTTTATTGCTCACGATCAACTTAAAAAACCCTCGTACAATAGACTTAACAGCATACACATTTTATTAAAATATCATTACCCCCCTTCCAGGAGTTTGAGTAGTGGTCAACGGTCCCTGCGTACAATCAGTGTCCTTGATCCAGCTGGGTTCCAGCAGCCTGGAGTGGACAGATCTGGAAGTGGGAGCAATCTGACACCCACCGCGGGCACATTTGAGGATCTCTGCTTCAACTATATCAATGAACGGCTGCTCCAGTTGAGTTATGAGATCAACTTTACCGCCACGAAGGCCAAGTATCAACAGGTCAGTCTTCTTCCCACCTAAGGTGTCTACTAGTTGTCTGGATTTCGCCTTATTTGATGAAGTTTTTAATTTCAATTTCAATCTGTTTTACTTTATTATTATTATTATTTTTATCAATATGGGATAGCCGTGAAATTTCAATATTTGAATGCTGTTTTAGTATGTTACAGTTTTGCTGAAAAATATATAATTCTTTCGCTGCGATTTGTAACCTGATTGATTCTAAATTTCTTGTAATCCTCCGCCACAAGTTATGTATAAAATAGTTCTTTAATCGTGAAAACGTTATCTTATACCCTTTTAAGTAAATTTGATTAATAGAAACTTTGTTTATAAATAAATTACAATTTGACATAAAAATGAAATATTTTTATTTCAGCTGTATATGATTATATTTTATCTAAATTGCTTATTGATTGGTGACATTATCTGTATATTTATTTTATGTTTTCCAGGACATCGAAGAGGTAATCGATTGCACTTTTGTGTTTCATTGATTTTGCAATCCTTTAACTAATTATTGAAAACTACAATTCTACAACTTCATTTTAATTTAAAAAGCAGACCTTTCAACTGATTTTGTTGAATATAATTACGTTTTATGACTGAATTGTTTTGATTAATTTAAATATGAATATGTTTATGTATAATTTTAAGAAAACCACCAGGGTTAAGACGTGCTGTTGACCATTTTTATGAGTCAGAAACAATACTTATTTTTAAAGCTAATTTTTGATGTAAAAGTTAAAGCTATCAAATTTATTGCGCTTATTCCTTTTTCTGGCTTTTAAATAAAAATAATTGACAATGGCCGTTTATATGAAGACTATTTCAACTTCATTGCTTTATTGGTTGATTATTATATCCCTTACTATTTCTTAAATTTTCCAAAAAGCTGTATAAAAATTTATATTTCAAGATTGTTGAAGTCTTTTAATTTTAAAATGCAGAGATTATTAGTGTTTTCTTTGTGGATTAAAATTACTTTATTTAATTTATACGTGTCTATCTTGTCTATTTCTAGTCTATTATTAAAATTCTTTAACGCATGTAAGCGTTGTGTGTTATTTAAAACATTTGATTTATATACAAACATTGTGTTTGTCTTTTACTAAATATCATGTTATTAATGTGTATTATCCTATAGCTTTTATCATAATTTATTTTAGTAGATAAATTATTGTTTTAGCCCTGATGGTAAATTGTATAAAATTAATTCGCTATTATTCATTTTGATGATTATAATTATTTTGTTCTAATTGATCAATATGAGTAGTTCACTATGCAGTAATCAGCGGCATTCATACCTTATTATTTAATAAACTCATTGGATAAATTTCATTAGATCATAATATATTTATTTGTCATGATATTATGGAGCAACATTTTTTGAATATTAATATTTAGCGAATGTGTATACGTGGTGATCGAACTACTATATGGATTATACTTTTTAAATTATTTATAATAGCCTGTATATTATATAGTAGCCTGTATATTATTCAATATCTTCTCTTGATTTATTTTCAACAATTTTTATTAGATTGATATACATAGTAAGGTTTTAAATGATCTCATTTTATATTTAAAGCATGTGTGTTTTATTAAAACATTACTAAGCTATAATTCATTTATTTTGACACTAATATATTCCTAATGTCCTTTATATTTTCAATAAAACTTCGTTTAATTTAATGAATGTAATAGAGCATTGTCATATTTATATCTTTCTTCAATTGAGTTACAATATTTATTTCTAATAAATAGGCTTGAATTAGTAAGAGCTAATTTTATAAACACGATGAAAGATTGAACACATTATGTACTTTAGTCAATTATACATACGCATGAAAGTTGAAGTTATATAATGTAGTATACATATATAATTATAATACCTCCATTTTATTTTGTAACGAAAACTGTATTAAGTCAAATTTGTTATACAAAGGTTATTTCAAATTTATAAATTGCTCTTTTTTAATTTAGTATTTGTACATTGTCTTGTACAGTACATTAGGGGGTTATTCTTAACTGTTGATTGTTGTTTATTACTTTTACAAATAGATTCCTAACTATCTATTATTAATTCTACACGGACTATTGAGAATCTGGTTCTAAATATATTGCTGTATTTTTATATAATAAAGTAAAATTTCAAGTTGTCAGTTTGTTTTTCGTTTTCTTATTATTACCATTATTTCTTTTGTACTAAATAATCATAATATTATCTCTTAGTATGCTATGTACTCTTTTTTTGTTATTGTTTCTTTTGATTAATAAGTCAATTGTACTTACCTATAATTCGACAATATTATTCTGATTTGATGAGTTCTAGTCTTAAGCTAGACATGTATGAATTGGCCTTGAATGTTTCTAACTTGCTGTCTTCTAAATATTTTAGGAAAAAATTCGTGCGGATTGGTTCGACGAGATAGACTCTTCACCAGAAGCAATGATTTCCTTGCTTGACCGAAATCCTCAAACACAAACGGTATGCTATATAATTACACATTAAATGTTATGAGACTGATACAAGTTTTACTAATCTACATAATTAAAAAAGAGGTAATTGATAAAAGGGATTATAATAAACAAAAAATATATGAAATATGACATGTCAATATAAAACATGTACATTCTAACACATTTGCCTTCAATTAGTATGAATTGTAAGTTTTTTTTTGATTAATCGAATTTAATGATGTGCCATATTAACTTAAAATATGTTAAATCATTATCGAAAAAAGCAAAGTATAATTTTTTCTTCGTTGAAGTATAAATATTTTTTGTAATGTTTATAATTTTCCAAAAAATTATAATTATTATATAATATAATATGCAGATGTACATATCTGTATACTATTACTGACATGATATAGTAAATGCAGCACCAACAAATAGGAAATAAAATGAGGTTTCGTTCCTTTTTATTTTTTGTTTATAATTTTATATATTATTATTGGTTGTATCTTATCGAATGTGTCATTCTTATCAGATATATTGTTAATCAGCAAATATTTTTGAATGTTTAATCGCGTGAATTTTCAATAACCGGTTGTATGAACATATTATTATTATTTTATGTTTATAATAACTGCATTCATATTCATTTCGCAACCATAAATATGAAACATACTGTTTGTCAATCTTGACCGCCTGCAAGCATATTTTAAAACAATACACAGGCATTAAAATTTAGTGTATATATATTCTTCCGCATGTGTTCAGTTATACAGGAGTTCTAGATTTAGCGCAACAAATTTCAATGTCTTTTTAATGATTATATCCGCTATAACCGATAAAAAATAATATAAAATATATGCCAACAGAAATTGGTTTAATTTTAAATAAATTTGTGATTATATACAGATGATCTGTTTATAAAATAAAATAATTTCTACTATTAAATAATCTGATAATTACATTACATAATAAAAGTACAACTATTTTTAATAAAAATTAAATAAAAATGGAAAAATATCGAAATACATAATTTTTTTTCATTCACTAAGCTGTAATTCAGACACTGCTTACTGGATGGCTACAAAAGATCGCGCCACAATTTATTATAGAAAGTGATTTGCTGCTATTGATTATATTCATTAAGAAATGGGTTATTTGTTATAATATAGTCGTTATGGTGTGTTTTTTTTTCAAGATTATTATTTGCATCGATGATTGGTGTTTGATGGAAACGAAAGAACTAAACCTAAACTAAAATCACATGGACGAATATTGATGCATTACATTTGAATACTTGCATATTGCTAAAAAATGGTTAACGAAATTGAATGCTCTAACGTTCTATAATTCATATTTATCATCGTAGACAAATATAAATTAAAATTTTATGAAATTGAACGAAAAATTTGTATTCTAATGCACCCACTTGGTGTCTGTCTTTCTATCACAGACACGAACTACTTCCTCACCGGGTGGTGGTCGAGACGCCGAAAGTCGTGGTCTGCTGTGGATGCTGGACGAGGAGGCGCTGGCAGGGGGGCGTGAGGAGGGCTTCACGCGTCGTCTTCAGGCCCTCTATCAGCAGTGCAAGCAGGGCTCTAAGGATAGAGGTCAGTGCCATGTTTAATTATATGCTGTCTCTCTTCACCGTATTTTGTCACTCCATTTTTGGTTAAAAGAATGATTTTTTACGAATAAACCACGGCTTATTAAGCTCTACTGCCTTGTTTACACTAAAAATAATTAGTGAAATTGTTTTTTAGAGTGAAACAAAAATTTATTAATAAATGAAAATACATTGCTCCTAATTATGAAATATATTTAAATTAGATAATGCGTTAGCATCATTAAGGTAAGAACAAAAGTGTTAGTGATGTAGCTTGAAATATGCTACCAGATGTAGTAAACAATATTGGGCTGTGTTTAGTGTAAAAACCAGGTTATAACAAATAAGTTTGAACAGAATTCAAATGTTAAGAATTTGATTGATTTTTAAGAAAGTGTCAATTTTGTTAAATTCTTTCTTCTTAGACTGCTTATTTTAAATAATTTTTATCGCACTTATTATATATTCAACTGAACAATTTCCGAATTTTTCATCAATATGCTGTATGCTTATTGTATTAGTTAATGAAATATCTCAAAAATACAATATACAGTATTGTACTATCATGCTTAATTAGTTTCTACTACCTTCATATTGATGTGTACCCTCTCCTTCTGCCTTCATTTTCTCATCCCTCCCAGATAACCGTGTCCTACGACGTGTGGGCAAGTCAGGCAGTTTCGTCCTGAATCACTGCGTTGGTTCTCACCTGGTAGTCTACAACTCGACCAATTGGCTGAAACACTGTCGCGAGTGTCCCACTGTTAGAAATTTTCATACACTTATTCAGGAGGGGAAACTGTAAGCTGACTCCAACCTATTTGGTATTTTGATTACACTTGGGAGAGCATAGTGCAGTGAGCACGTTCTGGTCTACAAACCAGTAGATCGGTAGTTCAAAACTCGATATGTACTCCTGGCTATAGTTGCCATATAAGGTCTATTACTTTCATTATTTGTGATGAAATAGTATAGAAATAATCTTGCTCGGTTGACCATAAGATACTCACAGACTACACATAGCCTAGATGATGAAATTGTTTACAATTTGAATCTAGAAAGTTTATGTATAATTTTTAACCCCTGTGTTTAGTCCTAATCAGGTGTCTTGAATACTATTTAGCAGTAGGCAATTTTTGCTACGTTGTTTAAAAATTACTGTAGGACATGTTGGAGGCGAGGCATTTTCAAATAGGATACACAAAGGAAGAGTGTAATAATTGTAATTGTTTATAATATAATTTCAATTAAGTACGATTGTTGTATGGGCTAATTTATCTAATACTTCTAATATTTTGTCAAATGAATATACAGGGTGTCTACAGCTCCCGAATCTCCCGATTTCTCCCGATTTGGGGAAAACCCTCCCGATTCTCCCGATATTAGGCCTTCCAAGGCAGATTTCTCCCAATTTTGTGC
>JAYRBW010067340.1:0-28049 GCA_036023295.1 Invenusta paracnida | reverse complement strand
TTGGGCTTGTCTCAAATATCAATTAAATTTAGAAAATATTAAGTAGGTCAATTTTCCCTTCACTACTCCCGTAGCTGGTTCCGATCCGGTAACAGATAATTAGTAAAAAAATAAATTATTTGTTTATCTGATTATTACGTTACAAAATAAAATTTATTTTAAATTGAAAAATTTCAATGATTTTGAAAATAAATTGGTAAATGGTAAGTGTGTTTTGTACGGATTTTTATAAAAAAATATTTCAGGCGTGCATCAGGCGTAAAAAACTGATATAATATTTTTACTTTTATGGGGAAAAAAAATTTGGAGGCGTGCATCAGGCGTGAGAAACTGGTAATATGTTTTTACCTTTGGCGTGCAAATGTTTCCGAAAAAAAATTTGCATGAAGGCAAAATATTTTCAATATATTACTTTAATTCATAGAGTAAATATAAAGCCTAACTATATATTGACTATATGATTTTAACTTACATCCAATAAAATTATTATTAAAAACAGAAACCTTTTATTGAGTCAGCACATAAAAACAAATTTTAATTATTATGTTTAAATACAGTATATATTTGAAATGCATATAAGACAATTCATTTATTAAATCTGGATGTAATTCATGAATTAAAGCAATAATGGTTCTTTTCAGAATAATATTTGATTATAATAATACCTTATCACTTAAATTGATGATGTTTTGACTTATAATTATATTGATGATGTTATGACTTGGTGACATTTTGATTTGGTGATGCTATGACATGCACCCATTATTTGCATAATACCATAAAGTAATATATTTTACTAATAGTAATATAATTAAATTACATGACTGCACTAAATATATATTATATATATGTATATACATTTAGTTATAACATTTGACTCTGTATATGTCAATAAACAATTTTTGAATTTTGGTTAACTAAAAATAAGGAAATAAATTAAAAAAGGGTTAAACTGAATTAAATATAATGAGTAAAATTTTTCAACCAACATTCTTATGACTTATATATTATTTGATCAATATAAATCATTATTTAATATTAATAACATATTATATAATGCTTAACCACAAAAAAGTTTATGATACACTTACATGCACTGCAGAGTAGAAGGGGCTGGGTTTCAAGGGAGGGAGTTCAGCCCCTCCAAATGAAAACAATTAAATTCGGAAATCCTAGATATTATATTCAGAATTCATTGGACATGCCTATTGTCCAATTTGTGCATATAAAACGCGTTTGTTTATAAATAGCTTTGGAATTTCTCCGTCTAGTGGTGATCAATACTTGCATCCTAATTTCGATTAGTCATCATAGGGACAACTAGAAAGGAATAACAGGACAGTGAATGTGTCTTTAGTGTGTAAAAATCAGTAGGCTGAAGCAGGGACTCCTATATAATAGTAGTTAAGCTTAACTACTATATAGTTAATATACAGTCCCTGGCTGAAGATGTTTTGTTGAGTTGAGGATACATGACTCATATGCCAGTTATGGACAACTAAGAATAGTGCTATTATTATTTTTGAGTTGTCTCTTCTCATACACTAATTTTTATTGGATGTCATACAATTGTACATTGATTTTAATTCACTTGATTTAGCTTTATAGTGGGTTAACTATCTATAGAGTCAATTTTTACTAAGTTATTCCTTTCTAGTTGTCCCTGGTATTGTGTATTTTCAAGATTTAGTATTATGAATTTGTCTCTACTGTTTTATGGTAAGTTTAAAAAAAATATTATTTTCAATGATCATTTCTGTTTTCAATATAAGATTTACAATAAAAAGTTGCCTAATATGTGATTTAGAATTAGATTATAAAATATACAATATGTTATTCAAGTAACAAGATTACACATTCTTTATATTGGCCTGTACAAATGTGTACTATTACCTCTATTTAAAAAAAATGACTTTTATCTTATACTAAAGAAACCCCTGCTCAAATTTTTTTCAAAATACGTAGAATTTAATTACCTATCAAATGGTGTATAACTTTTGCCTGTAAATGCTTTAATTATGGAGTTATAACCATTTTAAAAATTGTTAAATTAGAAATTTAACATACTAACTAACTGTATATAAGTATATAGGTTAAGTACTTTGTCAAGACTGTGTTTAATAGACTTCATTAATTTTAATTTCAGAAAATGGCTCCTAAACAAAAGCGTCACAAAATAGAATGTATGATTTGTCATAAAACATTTGATAGTGACTACAGACACAAGCCCAACGAATTATTGCATTCCAATATAGTTAAATCTAAGAAGGTGATACCATATAAGACATCTGGAGTACCCTTAAACCTGTTTGTTGCCGCTAAATCATCTCACTCTACTGAATCAGACGCTACTCCCACTTCTGGATCAGCCACGTCTCACTCTACTGAATCAGTCACTACTCCCCTTCTGGATCAGCCACATCTCACTCTACTGAATCAGTCGCTACTCCCACTTCTGGATCAGCCACGTCTCACTCTACTGAATCAGTCACTACTCCTACTTCTGGATCAGCCACGTCTCACTCTACTGAATCAGTTGCTACTCCCACTTCTGGATCAGCCACATCTCACTCTACTGAATCAGTTGCTACTCCTACTTCTGGATCAGCCATGTCTCACTCTACTGAATCAGTCGTTACTCCTACTTCTGGATCAGCTACATCTCACTCTACTGAAGCTGTCTTAACGTATTCCACAGAAATGTCAGTTTTATTAAATTCTGATAAACCTTGTCAGCCATTACTTACACAATTTCCTAAGAAGAAACTTGACAAACGTAGTTTTCAGAGTCAGTGGTTCTCCAAATTTTCGTGGTTAGATAATGACATTTCAAAAGATAGTGTTATGTGCTTCATTTGCAAAAAGCAAAATGCCAAAAATAATCTCACTACTTGCCATTACAAGGAAGAAACATTCATAAAGTTGGGATTCAATAATTGGAAGAAAGCACTAGAAAAATTTACCAATCATGAGCGTTCCAATTGTCACAAGACGGCTATGCATTTTGAAAAAACATTACCTAAATTGTATCCTGGGCATATAGGAGCACAACTCAGTGCAGAACGAGATCACAAGATAAAACGTAATATGTTGGCTTTAGCAAAAATCATCCAATCACTTCAGTATCTTGCTAGGCAAGGCATACCTCTCCAGGGAGACACAGATAAGGAATCCAACGTGTTTCAAATTCTGAAACTGAGAGCCAAGTATGATAAGACACTATCTGAATGGTTATCCAAGAAAGGAACATATTTCATGAGTCATGATATCCAGAACGAATTGCTTTCAATAATGTCTCATCATATTATTCGAGAAATTGTTTCAGATGTTCAACAGAACAGATACTATTTAATTATTTGTGATGAATACACTGACATATCAAACCATGAGCAATTAACCTTTTGCTTATGCTGGATTGATTTCAATTTAATGGTGAATGAAAATTTTATTGGATTTTATGAGCTTCCCAATATAAAGGCTGAAACGATATTTAATGCAATCCGCGATATTCTGGCCAGGTTGGGCTTATCCTTAGATGATTGCAGAGGCCAGTGCTACGACGGAGCATCGAACATGTTTGGTGAAAAGTCAGGGGTGGCCCAGAAAATACGAGACATACAGCCCAAGGCTGCTGCAACACATTGCTATGCTCACTCACTTAGTCTTGGAGTGAAAGATATGGTATCTAACTGTAAATGCTTATCCGATACCTTAGATACTTCAAGAGAAATAATCAAGTTGATCAAATATTCGCCGCTTTGACAAAACCTGCTCAGGGAAATTAAAGAGAATTTGGAAGCAGATGGCCAAGATGTCCAAGATACTCCAGGAATTTTATCTTAATGTCCAACCAGGTGGACTGTATGTGCCAAATGTTTCCAAAGAATACTTGTAAACTATGCCGCATTGATCGAAGAGTGGGAAATCTGCTTGGAAGGCAAACTGACTTCTGATATTCGTGCACGAATTATTGGATGCCAAGCACAGATGAAAACCTTCAACTATTTTTTTGGTCTACATCTTTCACTCCAAATTTTTTCTCATACAGACAATCTTTCAAAAACGTTGCAGACTTTGAAGCTTTTGGCGTCATCAGCTCAAACCATTGCCGAATTGACAAAAAAGACAATAGCGTCTATTAGAAATGATGAATCGTTTGATTTGTTCTATGTAAACATTTTGAAAGAGAAGGAACATTTACCAGACATTTCTCCGCCAATGATGCCTCGAAAAAAGCGAATCCCAAAGCACTTTGAAATTGGAGAAGGAGAGTCGTCAGCACCTAATTTTTGACCTAATATTTGACAGCACCTAAAGATGTGTACAGGGTAATATTTTTTGAAGCAATTGATCTAATTGTGGCTGCAATTAATCAACGATTCGATCAACCAGCCTACAAAGACTTCTGTCAGTTGGAAAACCTTTTGCTCAAATGTTGTGGCTCCGGTGACTTCACGAAAGAACTTGCAGCAATAGATATGGTGATGAATTCGATATGAATTTAGTGAAAGCACAATTACCTATTTTTAAAACGTTAGTTAAAGATGCCAGCTGTTTTGGGGATGTTTTGTGCAAAGTTCAAACGTGTTCTCTTGCAGAAAGATCTATTGTCTCTGAAGTTATTACAATCACCAAACTTCTTCTCGTCAACCTAGCTACAACAGCTACTGGCGAAAGATCGTTTTCCTCCGCACGTCGATTAAAAACATGGCAACGATCTACAGTGACACAGTGACGATTTAATTCAATCACGGTTTTGAATAATCACAAAGCAAGGAGTGATAATCTTTCATTGCTTATTGTGGCTAACGAATTTGTTCAAAATCACACAACGAGAAGTCGAATGTTTGGCAAATTCAATGCATCCCAGTTTAACAGAATATAATTTACATGCGTATTAACTTTTATTATACATGCAAGTATACAAATATAGTACTTACTTACGTATATATAGGCTATACTACAGTATGATCTTTTTGCACATATTATACTTATACTCATTAATTTGTTTAAATTCAGCAATTTCAGTGACTACTTAACCATATTTAAAATGGACTCACATACATGTCAATGTTTAATAGATTTATAATACAAGTACTAATATTAGTATATATAGTCTATGTATATCATGTATTATACTATTGTATAAAATTACAACACCGAGATAGTAACTTCTTTTTTTTACTATAATTTTTTAAATATTCTATTTTAAATGTACTCTTTGTACCCAATTACGAGTATATATTATATGTTGTTGTTATATCGTCGCTGTTTTTCTTAACTGACGGTTCGCATTAACTAACGTATAATTTCCCCCAAAAAAATTATAGTTCGAATTATTTGTTCTTTTCTATTTCCCAAATTGGTTATGATCTATGAATTTTAGTTTGAGAATTAGTTTTTAAGATATATACGTTACTTTTTTGTTTGCAGCGCTATTTTCGTATTAATATCATTTTAAATTACACTCCTGAAAAGTGACCAAATTCGTATACGTACTAGTTATGCAAAACAGCAACGATATATTTAATGCAATATTCAGTTATTTCATAAAAATACTTTTAATGTTCATATCCATTGTGTATACCTATACTTATAGGTCGCAATCAATGTCTCAAACAATAAATTTGTTTTGTTTATTATATTAAAAAAACATAATAATTTTAAATTTTCATGCTTATATGTTATTTGTATATTTATATGTTTGCTGTTTATCTAATATTATTAATTAAAGCATTTTAAAAATTAATCAACTATATAGTAAAGTGTAGTAAAACTTTCCTAATAAATTTGTTAATCCCTTGCTATAGTCATAACTGTTAATTATATATTGAGCATAATGAAAATAAAGTATCATGATCAACAAGAATTTTATTTATGCAAAATTATAACATTCAAATTCAAATTCCAAACATAATAATAATATATAAAACATAGAAGATTTATGACATAGAGTTAATAAGAATCAATATGTCTCAGTTGATCACTTTTCACTTAAATTGCCTTGTGTATACACAATTATAATTACATTAATAATACAGGTGTATTTCTTTTGATTTATGTTCCTATTATTTTAAAATCGTGTTCGGTCTTGATTATATGATTTTGAATGTAATAATAATTAATATGCCTAAAGTAGGTATCATGTGTGAATGCAAAATAATAACATACATTTTAGAAAAAAATGAAATTATTAAAAATTTGGAAATCTTACGTTGCTGAGCAAATTGGCTCCGCGGTCTATGAATATTGCACCTATTTATTTGTATCATATAGTCATGTTTATTAAGAAAAGTAATACAATCTTAATGCTTTATTTCTTGTTTAAATTAATAATAATTCATCCTCCACGTATGTATAAGATATATACTATGTGCTTTCTGCTTGAAAATAAAATTAATTCAACAGAAGATATATATTAATAGCACCTAGTTCGCATAAGATCAAATTTACTTAACCCCCTATGTTTTATTTTTCTATCTGATTTTGTTTCAGATGAATAGATAATAGTCTCAGGAGCTTAATTATGGATCGATCGCCACTGTAGCTGTTTTCGTTCTTTAGATTTTGGCTTTTGCACTAATTATACATGACCAAAGTTTCATATATTTTTGTTTTAACAACTTATTATTAAAAAATACCGTAATTTTGCGTAACCGCTTGGGATTTTTTATTAATAGCAAGTTGAGCAACGACTCAGAGATAATATGTTATTTAATCGCGTGATTACTGAATTACGTGTTACTGAATCACGTGATTACCTAATCAACCAATAATATTTTTTCGCTGGTTTGACTGTCAATATTTAACAAGTTTAATATCTGTCAAGCCCAGCTATCAAGCCAGTCGATAAGTTCATCAAACAAACTTGACAATATCGATAAGTATGTAATTTTGGCTTGAGAAATTAAACTAGTTAAACATTGTTGTTTTGATAATTTTTGCTTTAAAAATCTATATGTTCATCGCAAGCCGGCTTGAACTTGTGTACGGAGCAATATGTGAGCCGTTGTTACCGTCTCACAATTTTTAAAGGGCCGTTCTACACTTTAAGGCTCAATCGAATTTTGGATTTCAGAATGTTGTTTCAATCAAAGCCTTTAACAGACATTTACTAAATTATTTTACTTTCACATGATAGATTAAGCTAATGAAAAAATCTATGTATAGGTATTTAATTTAATTTTTTTTTATTTTATTAAAATATTTTGGCTTATATCTATGCTAATTTTGTTAAATAAGCCTACATTACTTTTCTATTTATCGAATTAAAAGTTATTAATAATTCAAAATAATAAATTGTATAAATGTAATTTACAATTGTAACGTATCTATTGAAAGATTTATTCTTTAAGATTCTTAAATTCTTAATTATGAATAGATATTTTCATTAATACAATAGAAAAACTTTATAATGTAGGTAATCAACAGTGCAATATTATAATATATTCAAGAACAGTGTGTAATGCATCTGCTTAATCATAGTTCAAATTGTAGAAATATATGTATGTATAAACAATTTTACCAGCAAATATCACAAATAAAATGTGTAACTTATTCACCTGTAATACATTTCTCGTATACCAATCTTTAAACGAGCAGATTGCACCTATTTCTCTCCTGGTTGACTATTACAGTCCCCATAACATAAGCAATCCACATTAATAGAATAAACCTTCTTTGGTCTTGTACTTATCTTTATTTTTCTTCTGTTTCTTTATTTTGGTGCTCACTGCAACGATGTAGATTGATGAAGGCTGCGATTGTTCAAGGAAGACTGTTGAAGGTGGACTGAGGTTGTTGAAGGACTTTCAATCCAGCCTGAGCACATTTTCCCGTTTTTCATAATATAATTAGAACAATAACAGGATATCGTTCTTATTTTAATGGATTTGTTTGATGGTACAATAATTGCGTGTAATGTCATTGTCTGGCCCTGGGATGGACATTTTAAAGTTTAAATGAATCAATCTTGCTATGGCACTAAGCATGGTACTATGTGTTTTGAAAATAAAATTTGAATTAAATGGTTCAATATAAGTTGCACAAAATGGTAACGTATTTGTTTGTAAAGTAGGTATCTGTTTTTTAATAAAATAAATGATTAGATTCTCTTTGACTAATGAAATAGAATGACTATTTAATAGTTTTATGCAATGTAGTTTATGAATATCTATTATACAAAATACAGCTTAAATTAATATACATATTTTTTTAAATTGTACAAGACTATTTTTGTTGTAACGCATCTATTTAAGTCTCCTGTAAATTTAATGTTTTTTATTTTGATTCTATATAATTAAGTAACTAGTAAATTTAGGTTAAATCTGATAGTAATATATTGTAAAATAGTAAGAATAGATTTAGATACAATAAAGGAAAAAAGTGTTTATATTAGATCATAAATCACTTCATAATCATAAATCGAAATCGATAACACATCTGTCTAATGTTTTTGGAGACAACATTTAAATTGAAATACTCTGAAATATTTTCTTAAAACATAAAGAATATTTATGTTATGCTATTAACAAATTTGTTCATCTAATTTAATTATTTAAAAACATATTATATCAAAAAAGTCTGACAAAACACTTCCTCTACATGGGAACAGCTAATTAAGAAGCTTTTTGCCCTTTTTATAAAATGTTTCATCATTTTTTTGCTTTTATTGGTTTTATTTATGACTTTGAAGCGGGTTCATTTTTTTAATTTTCGTATTTTGTCCCTATTTTCCACAAAAAATTAAACATAAAATTATTTATAATGTATTTAATTAATAAATAACGGAGTAAGGACACAAAAATACACCAATTGAACCAATAATCGTAGAATGGCTTTATAGACTTTGGCTTTTATGTACGAAATGATTTTCTTTATAAAAATCATTTTAGACCAAAGTTCAATATTGGTATATAAAAAATTAGTTTGTTGCATTTTTCTTTTGTCAAAAGTATATTTAAATCTACTAATGATTAATTTACTGGATCTAAAAATATTTAAAGTACGTTTTTTTTACAAATTTTTAACATTTTTGGCACCTATAATAACGAATACGTTCTGAACATAAAAATTATACTCGTAGGTATACTATGTCCAAATAATAGTTATTTGCTTAAAATGTATTCAGTAACAGTTTTCGATCACCTATTGATTATTTCTTGAATCTAAAAACCTGTTAAAGCGTCTATAAAAATTGGTTAAGCTATTTACTGAACGGAAAGAATTAATATATATTATATTTTTATGAATTAATGATATCATGTAGGTGCCTAAATTCAATATTTAATTTAGACTCCTATTGGTACCTATAACTATAGTTAACTGAATATAAAATATAAACATGAATTGCAATAATTATTTAACGAATACAAGAATTGTGGGGCCTATAGAATAATAATTGTTTTTTGAATATAAAGATTCTAAGTATAAGATCCCTATATTTATTCTTAATAAAACAAAAGATGTGCAATGTTGCGCATATTCCAACTTTTAAGAAGCTATTTTAAAAAGTACACACTAAGAAACATAGAATATACAATTATTTATTTATTCTGATTTCCATTACGTCTTCCATCTTAGTTTAGACACCATTTCTTCTCTGAGGGGAGAGATCAAAGAGTGTGTGTGTCTGGCATAAGGCCGCCGATTGGAAGAAATGAGGGTTTGTTGCTCACCTGCCCTCCCACTAAATACGACCCTGTACGCTGTTTTTAAATGTCTTCTGAATAAAATCGTATTTATTTAAAACTATTTTAAAGTAAATTTTATTAATTGACATAGATTTAAAAAACTTACCAAATTATGGTTTCCATCATTGAATAGCGAGTATTTTATTGAAACAAATGAATCTCTGAAGAAAAAATCTTACTTGCTCTTCATATATGATTCAAAACAGAACAGAAACAACGAGAAATATCATATTTGCGGATAATATTGACATTTATATAATGCATACCGACTCTATTTTAAAGATAGGCCACTTTGTAGTTCATGTGGACATATCACTAGATTTATGTGTACATTATTGGATAGGAAATTTTAATTTGTTTATAATATAAATATTCTGAAATAGTCTACCCATTTCCATGTTGAGTTTCTTGTCAGTATATCTACATATATAATGTTCAGAAATATTACAATTAAATGATATTCCTCGACTTTCATGAACTTTATGTGGTGTATTTATGTCCTATATTGTATTATTAATGTCTTAACTATAGTTAAGTTATATATAACTTAATTATTTGTATCTAATGTCTTGAAATTTAGGAGATTTTATGGTAACTCCATGGCCGGCGCGGGCGGGGGGGCGCTTATAATGGGGGCGCCCCCCCCCCCCCCAATAATTAATGCTTTGTCGGTTAATTAAGTGCCTGTCAGTTTTTTACCCAGTTTTTGAAAATACATTTTTGGAGATATTATGATATGTTGTCGGTTAAATAGCGTTTGGGTTGCAGTAGCCGCCCTAATATAAAAATGGCAGCGCCGACCCTGAACTATACCGGGAAAACTATACACAAACCATATTTGATTATTAATACATATAAATTTGGAAAGAAAATGGCATACAGAAAGCAAAAAGGGTACTTTACAAATGTGAAAGTGTCAAAAAATGAAATATTCTTTTTACAAAATCAAAAATTGAAGCTGCATCAGTTCCAAGATAATTGGAACCCGCAACTATATGTACATATCACAAAAACAAAATGCAATAAAAATGAAAATTGACAGATGTGCTTCTTATGGTCCCCGGAGAATATATTATACGTACGGAGGACTCTTTGGACTTAGCTATAATCTAATAAATAAGTAATGCAAAATTATTAACAAAATAAAATTGTTTATTATTAATATTAATACGGAAGTAGTACAAATTTATCAGAATCTCATTTGATATTTTTTAATATCAATAACATTGATACCCAAACAAGATACTTACTTTCAATTATGGGGTGACTTTCTAAAGGTTAAAAAATTGTTTATTAATAGTGTTTCTTGTCTACGCTATTAATAATAGCGTCTATTATTAAAGCCGATTTTTTTAATGTTATAGAATGAAATAATTATGCATTCATTTAATATGTCTTTAAATAGAGAGGCAAGTATTAATCAATAAATTTGAATAATGTTGTTGCGGACGTTACAATTGTTGACGGAAAAATATAATTGCATATACCAAAGTTACTAGAATGTTTTGAAATATTACTTTTGTAACATTAGATAGAATTATGGAACATTAATATAAAACATACATTTTTATAAACTTTTCAGATTATATTTATCAAAGTACAATCCATAATATAATATTGCAAACGTTACAAAACTGTTGACGGAAAATCATTTCTAAATTTCCAATTTACAAAAGATGAACGTTACTTCAATATGTATTTAACCATATATACAAAATATTATATCATTCAAAATAATATTTAAATATAAAAATTTGCCTATAAACTATTAACAGTTAATAGTATTTGACTGCCAAATTTAAAGGAAATTATTGCCGGAAATGTTACGTCAGAAAACATCATTTAAGATCAGTTATTCAATTCTTAGTAGAATGGAATTATTTAATGACCCCTCAAACTTAATTTGATTAATGTAAAATGTCCCTGGACAAACAAATTCAAAAATAAAACAAATGGAGTATAATATGAAAAGTATATTCCTGGAGCGCTTTCGGCCAAATAGCCTTCTTCAGCAGAATTATAATAAAAGTGAAATTTAACACTTATATAAAAGGTAATTAGAATAAATGTTTGAAATTTGAATAAATCAGTGACAAATATATAACTATCAATTACAAAAATGTTTTTACAACAGTCAATAAGAATCAACTAAATACAGAGCATTGATTATACCAACAAAAATAATATAATCAATAGTTAAAATTAAACAGAAAACATGTTAGGAATTAAGTGCGAAATCAAAAGACAAATCTAAGCAAAAACCGAAATGCCAAACAAATTTAAGTTAATTATCCACAAAGAAAAAAGGGGAAGCGTTTTTTGTTAATTAACCATAATGAAAAAACCAGAAATATGAAAACACGGGGGAAATAAGAAAAAAAATAAAGTTTCTTTAGATAGCAGAATATAAAAGCTGGGACAAAGTATAGATATTTGGGATTTGTACAAAATGTAAAAGACAGAAAAATAGGGATATTGTATTGAGAAGCAAAAATAGATTTTAAGAAATGTGTAACTATAGAATTGAAAGAGGAAAATGGAATAACTAAAGGAAGACTTGAAGATAAAAAAAGGGATTTAATCTTAGCGACCAACGTTTAATAATTTTGAAGATAAAAATGTCAGATTACGTGGGATTAAAAATCTGAATTCCAGAAAAACAAAATTGATCTAAAGAGTGAGAATTGGAGAGAAAGTGTGAAGAGATATGTGAGATATACCTTGTAAATCGAGGAGAATATCTTGTAAATAAAATGGAAACTGGCCCACAAGTAGTCTGCCAAGTTTTTGAAGTTTCGAATAAATTATGTAATTATTCTTATATTCTTTTTTATAAAAATATATGAACGTTTTTAAACATTAATATTTACCAAATAACGCGTACTAATGATCTAAAACGACTCTGCAAATTTGGTGGCATAGCTCAAAAGGATAACTTTCTACGAGTTTTTGAAGTTTATCGATACAAAATGCGTTTTATTTAGGTATTAAAATCATATATAGCTATTCAATAATATTTATATAATGACAGCTGAGATGACAATTAACGACATTCGATGATACTTTTGGTAAGCGAATTATGAGCTGTTACTGCAAGACTTCATCAATTTTTATTTAGATAATAAAAATACTCCATTTCGATGTTGATTGTGAGCTGTTAACGCTTGTATAAAATATAGTAATTTTGATTGGCGCTTTCAAATATTGAAAGTTATATGAAATTTGAAACAGAAATACCCAAACTAATATCATTTTTACTTTTGGATCTTTATAACGTACTGATTTATTTACAACTCTTGGAAATTTGAAATACGGATATATACAGCAGCACGGTAAGAATAAACATACTTTATTTTGTTCGATAAATTGTTATCATTCGTGACGCAAATATACAACTATACTAAAAACCGCAAATATATCGTTAAATGAATCGTTTTATGATTAATCATGATTTATAAACGAGAATAAGCTATGCGGCGTTTAGCATACTAATTTCTGTGTGACTCTAGATCCCTTAATTACAGTTAATTTATAAATTAAAAAACGTGACGCAATGTGTGAGACTTGTTTTATCAGTCTGACCGTAATTAAAATATAGTGCATTATATTTACACAAAGAATAATCAAGAATAGTAGCAATACATTATCAAAAATATAAATTATATTTAAATAAACGATATTTTAAAGTATATATTAAATATTATATTAATATTAATATATATTATTATAGTATATTTTAAGTATTTTTTCAACATCCTTGGTGACGCTTAATTTGTAAAACTTTACCATATTTAAACTGATTTTAAATTAACCTGACTTTATAGCACTTTTAAAACAGTTCAGAATGGCATTACTTTTTAGTAGTTTGCATAAGCTGTCTAGTACGGTTTGGCGGTTTAAAAAAATAACGTGTACATCCTCATTCGTGACGCAAAATTGTGCTTGTATTATTGAAATATGAAAATGATATTTAGCTATAATTACAATTATTTTGAAGACTTTAATTGAGTAGAACAAAATGATAAGAACAAAGTACTTTTAAATTTAACTGATAAGACATGTATCTAAATTTATATACCTAGGCCTAAAGTAAAGTTATCAAAATATGCAAGTACTTATATTTATGAAAAAATATTTATTATTAGTTTAACCACTTCAAAATCATTCGTCACGCTTTATTATCGTTGAACATTTTCCTGTTTCAGTTTAATCTGCATTCTGTGTTATTTGGTATTAATTTTGCAGTTTTAAACAAAAACGTACATTCTCATTCGTGACGCCAAACTTGTGCAAATCTTTGAGAGTCTGTAACTTTTAAACCAATATTCGGAATTTCGGCCAACTCGATTTCTGAATGCTTTATGATATTAATTATTGGAAAACATTAAATAATCTAGAATATTTTTTAATTTGTTTTAAAACATTTTTATTCCACTTTTTCGTCAAATTCTAAGAAGAACAAGAAATAAATGATTTAATACGAAATACATGATTAGGATCAGAATTAGATGAAAGGCTGGAAGATTCAAAATGAAAATGACAACAGATACAGGAATGAAATTTACTCTTATAAGAACCAAAATTCCAAGAACTATGTTGATATAAACCATGACTAAATAAACACGAATATTTCAACGATCTTAAAAAATGCAATTTGCAGCCTTATGAACGTAATGTTTTGAATAAAAAACCAACAGAGAGATTAACAGAAAGTTATTAACTATTTAGTAAGCTTTATCTAAATCCATTTATATAAGTGCGCATAAAGTTTTGACTGTTAGTGTTGTTGTCGTTACACCGAGAAAAATACATTTATAGTATGATAAATTGGTTTTACATATACCTCTTCACATTTCTTGATACATTATCTAATTACGATAACCATGAGATTTCTCGTTATAGTTTGATTAGCCAGTCAAGCTTATGAGCCCTCTTACATCAAAACGACCGCCCCCCTCCCCTTGAAGAATCCTAGATCCATCCTTGCACAATACCAGTCCAGTCCAGCCCTGTCTACACTAACACAAAAACTGGATGTTCTGCACTAACACTTCTATATAGGAATTGAAACTATAAGCAGAGACTTGATTTTAATAATAGATACATTTATTGTATGCGGCTTTTATAAGCGCCTTCCAGTAGCGGTCTCCGGGGGAAGGAAGCCTGGTTCTTCCCCTAGATCACTTGGCGTCTTTTTAAAAATGTAACAATTACTTATAGTATGAAACACTTTTTGTGACAAAACAAATTTGCACTTGTTGCCTGAAAATAGTACTTTCTCTCCTATCGTTAACTTTATGCACCTCTACAAAGTATTGTGCTCCCCTATAAACAAATCCTGGAACCGCCTCTCGCTTCCGTTATTTTTGACTTATTACATTTTTTGGATACGGAGAAAATAAAGCATTAAGACTGTATTTACTGTAAAAATGTTATTAAATATATAACGGTTGCGTAAACAATTTGAGTAAAATTGTTTATTCTTATTATTTAAAATCAATATTTTATATAATCTACTTTCACATCACGTTAATAAAAAATAATTCATAAATAATTAAAAATTTGTATTAGAAAAACAGAAAAAGAACATTTAAATATAGCTTTTTTAATTCACAGAACAAAAATTTATAATATAAATATTAAATCAACAACAACTATTGACAAATTAGTCCAACAGATACTAACAATAAACAGTTGAAGATTTTGAAAAGTTTTAAAAAGTTTTAAAGCACTCAGAAATCACAGATAAAATTAGAGGTACAATTAATGTAACCCGCTATAATCAATAAAACAATACGATATTCGATAAAACACACTGGAACACAGAAAACTATTAAAAGGACAAATTTTCAGAGATATTATTCAGAAGAAGGATAAAATTGTCATGATCGGACTAGCTCATGAGTTTTCCATTGAACGCCAAAGATTCTGGGTCCCAGAGTGAAAAGAGAATGCAAAGACGGGAAGCTTCAATGCCAAACTTCTTCTTCATACTAGCTGAAATAGAGGCCGAATGCGCTTTGTTCTCATAGAGACCAAGTTTTCCGATGGATACAAGTGAGAGTAGAGCACAGGGCTTCGTGGAATCTTCTGCGAAACTGAGCAGCTGATCTGGCATGATCTGGACGGAGACGTTAGAGATTGGTTCATCAAAGAGGGCGGCGATCTCCTTGGAGAGAACGGTTTCAATACCAGCGGGAACTTTGGAGTGGGGGATGTTGCTGATGATTTGGAGGATTGGCATTGCTGAAGAGGAGAGGATGAGAGGAGGAGAGGAGAGGAGAGGAGAGGAGAGAGCAGAGAGGAGAGCAGAGTAGAGGAGGGAATGAAAGGAAAAGAGAGGATCAAAGGAGAGGAGAAGAAAGAAGAGAATGTGAGGATAGGAGAGGAGAAGATGAGATGATAGGAGAGGAGAAGATGAGAGGATAGGAGAGGAGGAGAGGAAAGGATGAGAGAAAGGAAAGGGGATGAGAGGAGAGGAAGAGTTTCGCCGTTACAAAGACATGAATCTTAATTTCTCTATCCTACCGGATGGTTAAACGATTGGGAAAATAAAATTCATTTTAGACGTTTAAATACTCAAATATTTTCTATAAAAACCTAGTGTTTATGTGGTCTCTCAAAAAATGTAACCACGTTCACTATCTTCCCATCGATCGTCACACCTCAAAAGATCTTAATATACTGATAATGTTTTTCCATAGAGTCCTCTGCTATCAAAACAAGTCGTATTTCTATAGAAAGCTAAGAGAAAGACCAGAGTGCTGACTTTCCTCTCTGCAAAGATAATCTTGGAACACTATTGATTATACATGCAACATATTTAATATAATAAAACAATCGTTGAATACTTAAATGGACGCCTAGGGGAGATATTTAAGTTATTGTTCTGTTTTGAAAGAAAGTTATAAAGTTGACATATTAATCTGTTTTGTAGTTATTCATAAGAGAAGTGTTAATCTATAATTGCTTTATTAAAGTTACCAAATGACACGTTTACTAAATATTTATTAAACTATTTTATTTTAAATACGAACAATATTCAACAACAAATACATTTCTGGAAGCGTTGCAAAGCATTTGTTCGAACATAAATTAAGTAAAAATCGCGCATAATGAAGTGAACATGGCAGCAACGAAATGAATAATTTAAGAGCTGTTATTAATGACTGAATCATTTACTCATTGGCTGAATATTCATTCTTCATATTAAACTTAAAGTACTCCTAATGTCTATTTCATTCACAGTTTGTTACTTTAACACCGAGAGCGCCGCTAATACACTACCTATCTGAATAAGAATAGAAGCAGTATAACATCACTATTGCTCAAAGTGAAACATGCATTTGTATCCAACAATTGAAACCGAACAACCAAAACCAACCCAACAACCAACAAACAACCAAATGGAAGGGAAAGAACAAAACAGACACGGTATATTCATGCGATTATTATTAATATTATTATTAGACAGGCAGAAATAGTGAAGACATAATAACGACAGGAGGTCAGCATTGTCACTGCAGGGGAGTCATCTTAAACTCTAATTAAATGACAAGAAACAATTGGACGAGTAGAGGAGAGGGGAGAGTTAGCCAAATGTGCTGCCATTGTGAGCCAGGAAGGCCGGGTTCCAGTCCGTGTACATGATGTACATTCGCGTGGGGTCGATATCGAAGTTGGTCTTCATGGACTCCGTGATGGCCGTAGTGAGGGCCTTGGGCTCCAAATTCCCGATCGATATCAGCGTTATGACCGCGCAGGGACGCGCTGAGTCACCGCCAAAAGCGAGGATTTGATCCGGAGCGATCTGGACTGCAATGTACTGGAGCGGTTTCTTGAGCAGGGTCTGCAGGTCTTTGCTGATGGCCAGCTCAATGCCCTTGGGGATCTTGGCCTTGGGGATATTTGTCATGACTTGGAGGATGGGCATCTTTGGTGTGATCACTGGATGAATGGGAGAGGACCGGAAAACAGGAAATAATCATTAAATTGACACTCAATTTCAGTGATGTAAATTAATGCCATTTTTAATGCCGACGTCATTGACAATAAATATATTTAATCAACCAACCACATCTGCCTTTTTAGAGAGAAGAGCTGCGCCATTATATATTTTCCTGTCCCCTTTTTGGTTTAAATAACGAACATAAAATGTCAATATTGCCTAACCATATTTATAAATTATTAAACTTCCCAATATGTCTGGCAAAGGATGGATGCCCTTCCTGTATTTATAATGTTGCATAATTGGTATTACACTAAACCTAGAGTGCCTATTTTGAATGGCATATCTTTAAGCTTCACTCTATTCCAGCACCAGAGCATAACGCACTTATTTTATCTAGACAAGAATATACATCCCTGAATAATCAATTACAACCTTATTAATCCGATTTAAAAACTATTTTAGCATATATATGTATGTATACAAAGCGACAGGTCTTCAAGTATTAGGAGGCAATAATAAGTTTGCAGGGATGAAACACAATATTAAATATATATGTAACAATAATCTTGTGACATAGATTCGTATGTTGCAGTTTAGTATGCTTTAAAAATATGCATCATCATTTCAAATGTGAATATCTCCAACTATTTATAAATTAGCCCAATGCACGTGAGTATATATTATCTGCGTTCACTTTCAGCCAACTACATGTCCGATATAGATATTTTATGTTATTTCATTTATTGCAAGATAAGATTGCTAAACAATGCAACACTAGCATAGCAACACAATAGGGCTCGCAGATGTGACAATGATCTTATTTACAATTTAGTGAACAATAGTAAAAGTAAGTTATTAATAAAGCGTGAACAGATTAAGTGCCAAATTATTATAGAATAAAAAGATTAATAACTGCAACGAATTCCAAATCATATTCGCGAATTTTAGTGCATCAACATAATGTTGAACAAGTTGAATTACTCTTGTTGTTCAATTAGGGCGAAAGCTGTGGGATATTAGTTCATTCTTGTTTGTGGGCCATGTTACGTAAAGATATTAAATTCACACCAAAACTACGAAAACCAACGCTGTCACGGTGTATCCGGTTACTATTCGAATAAAACCACATTCAGTCTAAACGAAAATTTACTTCTTAGTTAACTTTTAGTAAATTATTCAAAAAGCTCTCTTATACAAAGCTCTCATTGACCCTTTTATGTTTAGTTAAATTCAATAACCGAAAAGGGAAGATTCAAACAAAAAAATAATAATACAGAGTGGCTGGCTACAGATAAAGAAAAATGTAAGAGTTAAACTTTTAATAAAATCAGTTTATTCAGCAGTAACAATGTAAACAATAAGAACAACAATATGGAATGATATGTGGTAAGGAGAGAAGAGAGAAGGTGTGACTAGGCCAAGGTGCTGCCATTGAATCCCAGAAAAGGTGGTGGAATAGGCATGAATATGATGTAGACCCTACTGGGGGCGATGTTAAAGTGTTCCTTGATGAGAGCCGTGACAACTTGGGCCCACTTCTTGTTCTCACTCCCCGGGATTGTGCCAACCTTGTAGAGGCAGTAGAGGCGCACCACAGCGCACGGCTCGTCTGTCTGGCCCTCAAAGGCCATCATTGGACTGTTCATGATGTGCACGGCAGTGATCTTACGGTCTGATCCCGTCAACTTAGTGATCTCCCGACTGAGGAGTACCTCCACTCCCTTGGCGAGCTTGGTGCGGGGCACGTTGGTCATGATCTGGAGCATGGACATCCTGACGGTGTCTTTTGGCGGTCTGGTCTGGGAGGAGAAGAAAAAAAGTGAGACTATCACTATTTCAAATAATTTATATAGAAAATTAATACATATGCAAAAGCTATGTTTTATCGAAAGAAGGGGATATTAAATATGCTCAGAACACAAGAGATATACAATGCATTTGGGAATCTGCATATCATACAGTAAATATTATTCAAAAGACATTACAAAATTCAACTTAGAAATTGCTGTGACTTGAAAAGTACAAATAATCAAAATGTACTTTTTAACAACTTAGTGAGTTCTGTTCTATTAAAAAAAAAATAACTGAAACTTTTGAAAAAAATACGTTTTAACCATTTTCCCACTGAAATGACAACATTTTAGAAACCATGTTAGTGCAAATTTCTACCTTGAAATTATAATTAAATTTTGATAAAAAATACAACCATTTTAGGATAATATGCTCTTCCACTCTGCTTATGTAAGTACTAATTTTCAGTTGCACATGAATTGATAACCAAAGAAGCAGCAGATAGTGACAGATCGGACATTACTGCTTTTTTCCAATAACACTGACGTTTTACTCTCCAAAGTAGGATAATCTTAGAAAAACCTTTTCTTTTTTTAGGACCAATTACTGTCTGAGCAGCTTCAGTGCAAGTGACATATTTAAAACGATTTAGTACCACTTGCAGTTACCCCATTTATAATTGGATACTACTGATTATTTCAATTTTTGGGGGAATTTTTGTTGAAGAAAATCCAGGGGAACTACCTATTGAGCTACTGTGTAACACCTGAGGAATCCTTGAGAAAGAAGAGAAGGTTTTTATTGTCTTCTACTTTGTGGGTGACTGATATCTTTGGATGTATCATGTTGGAGTTTGATCAGAAATGGTCACAATCAAGGAATCACCATCATGAACTTATAAGTGAGTATCCTCTACATTGCATAGGCATAGTGCTCAGTGTTCCAATATCAGCCCCATAATGCTCTTCATTGAATTGTCATACACTTGACAATATAGTTTCCTATTAAAGAAGAACTAGATATTGCATATTTACAGTATTATATTAGGTATTTAGATCTATGTAGAAAACAAAATATTTTACAAAAATCTTTATAAATTGCAAATAACTATACTTCTTATGCAGTAGAATGTATTATTGGTGATTAAACGTTAAGAAATAAAATATCCATATCTATAGAGGGTCATGTGCATCAAGTAGTACATAGTTCTGTGTTTAGGAAGAGTTGTAAAACAGTATTACACGAAATTTTTAAAATACGGAAATAGAAGTAACTATCATAAAACATTAAAAAATAGTTATAAAATGGTCCAATCTGTAAAGAATCTCTATCAGCATAAGAAATTTGAAACAAATATCATGTATATATAAAACATGAATGATGCAATATGAAAGTATATTAAAACATGTTTTCACTATTACATGAATTTATTTTATTCATAGCCAAAATGAGAGCCAAAGATGACCACCTAAAATAAAACCTCACACTAACAATATTTGATCAAGCTAAAAATTGGCATAGATATATTAATGTTCTTTATAGTCCCATTAAAATATTTTATGATGCTTTATCAGTTGCTTTTCCAATGTATTGCTTGTGATACATATTAAGTCTTGTAATGCAAAATGTAACAAAGAAAACAAAGATGATTAAGGATGCATTGGATATATTATTAAAGAAATTGCTTGACCAATTAAATTCTCCCCTAAATGAGATAATATGAAATTTAATCACATTAATGCATCCTGCGCAATTTGAGAAACCAGAGGACAATTTGCCAAGCAGCTTTCCTTTCAATTACTCACAATGACAATGTATTGCAAGATACAATGACTGAGGCTAATTTAATATTATGTGAAAACAACAGTATATTGCTGTACTAATCGAAAAATACTCAACATATTTTGATTTGAGGCTAAACCTTAAAATATTCATCCCTTCAAATGAATTTGTAACCAGTGACAGATGCAGGGGAATATGCCCCGCCCCTAAGGAGTGACAGGCACCTAAAAGTATAAAAAATGACTGCTCATGCTGTGAAAGAAGTTGTTAAAATGCAATCTAGTTATTATTCAAGTAGTTTTATGTTTTTAACAATAAAATAGCTTTGGAAACCTCTGCCAAGACAGATTTATTGGTTTTGCCTATATATAAAAAGTAACTCACACTACAGGGACAGACTGGATAATGGAGAACAGTGTTTTCAGTTTGAAGAACCTAAATTTATTGAAACAAAAAACACAAATTATACATGTTATTACAAAAATTTCTTCAGAGAGACAAACTATTTATAGATCATTGAGATTGATTTTACTGTTCTTAGTAAGGTTCAAAGGATTTGTTAGAGTGCTAATTCAAAATGTTACAAACAAGAGTGTATCCAGAGAATTTATTTTGGTGGCCATCTCACTAGTTTCTGCATTGGCATCTTTCAGCTTCTTCTGTCTATGTTCCTCTAGATCACTGACTTGCTATTAAATTTTGCACTAATAACCTCTCTTATTATTAGCCTCACTGTTCTTTGTTTTCTGCTCCCCTTAAATCACATTGATATCTACAATTAATGAATATAACAGAAATTTAAAAACATTGCACTTTTATTAAATGAGTAATGGAAGGACCAATTTCAAGCCACTGGTGGCCACAAACAGGCATAGGAAATTCTGCTTGACAATCATTTTCATCACCATGCATAGTATGGAGTCTGCAAGAACCCAACTCCAATAGTTCAGGACACATTCATAGAGTATTCAATTTCAAAACAGGAATATCAGCAGAACCACATGACTAAAAATTGGATAAGGTAAACATTTCCAAGGATATTCCATCCAGAGTTTTGGCTTCCAGAACATTTCAGGACTGGGTTCCATATAAATTAATTTGAAATTTATACTTAGCATTTAATACAGTTATGTATATATTGATCTATTAATTTTAACATATTTATTATAAAAAATCCATAGTTGTCTTAAAATATAGTGATAGGCTATATAATCTGTACTACTACTAGAAGGTATTTGGGCATTTTGTGCCACTAATAGGTAAAATATTATTGAACTAAAGCAATTCTTAAACTAAATTAAACTAAACATTATCTTAAAATAAATAATTATAAATAACAATAAAATAACAATAAATGAAATTAAGTTGTATTTAACTTATTTAAGGTTTATTTCGTACTATAGCACATACTTATTAGGCAGTTTTGATAAAGACAGCCATAAATTAAAGTTAACTTAAGAAAAACAAAAATCTAAAAAGTTATATTATTGTATAAAATAGACTATAATGACAATGTATTTCAATCTTTCTTCTATTATTTTGCCCAATCATGTCAAATTATTCCTGAAAATTCATTCAATAGTCTATTTTATACTATAATATAACTTTTTTGGATTTATTTATTGTTTTTTTAACTTTTAGTTTTAATGTTTTTGGAAAGAAAAAAAATTTACAGCAACTTGATCAAGATTGCTATTTATTTTAATTGAATAATATTTTTTATTATCAGCTACATTACTTAACTGCATTTTAGTAATGTAACATTGTAATTGATAGTTATATTATGTGAAATTATGTTCAATGCATTGATGTATACTTAATATAATGACTTTGAACTTGATTATATGCTTATTATGACATGTCAATGTCATAATATAATCATAAAATCTATATGCCAAAAGTCTCAGTATATAGCAAAAATTGCTATTGCTATATGCCAGTAATTAGACAAAATGTAAAAAAAATAAAAAAATGAATATATTAAACAAGTAACCCTATGTATACTATTAAAAGCTGGTGGCTGCAACCATACCATGATTATCAAGAATCTTACCATCCTTTGTTTATTTTCAACAAACTTTTTTTTAAATCCACTTGGCATATTGCTATATTACACTAGGCAATTTTTGCTATATACCAAGTCTCAGTATTTAAAAAAAATTGCTATATATTGGTATTTAGACAAAATGTAAAAAAAAAAAAAAAAAATGTAATTAACAAGTAACCATAATAATCAAGCATCTCACTATCCTTGACCTATAAGGTAGTATTATGATATATAAAATTAATTACATTTATTTTTGTTTATTTTCAAAATAAAATTTTTAAAATCCACTCTTGGCATATAGCAATTTTTGCTATATAACAAGACTCTCAGTCTCAGTATATAGCAATGACCTAATATAATTGCTTCTGTTTATAGAGTTATTTGCATTATTAAAAGTAGGATATGGCACTAAATAAAATGGAACATTAGCCAATATTTGTTGTAATATGTACTAAAACCTGTAACTTGTATCCAGTGGCAGTACTAAATTTAAAATTGTAACTTTTAAATACTACTTTTACAAATATTTTAACCTAAATATAAATTATAATAAAACTTCATCTTATTCTTATACATTATTATTAAAAGTGTATGTCATGATTATGAATACACTTATTAGTTTAAGTGAGCAATTCCAATAGCATGGACATGGATTTTTAGTTTTAAAATCAATAAACTAAATCTAAACCTAGTCCTTGACCTTATGCTTTTAAATAAAACTAATACTACTACTAGTTATTACTAGTACAAAAATATTTAGCTAAAAATTAATAAGTTATTACTTGTTATCAATCTTATTTATGTCTATATCATATGACATATTGTTATTAAAAATAAATTATTATTATGTATAATATACAATATGTTATATTGTAATTAATTATTAATAATATAAATATTACTAAAAAGTAAAAAATGGGATCCTTAAAAAATGTACTACATATAAATTATAATTATATTATTATTACATATTATTATAAAAATTATTATTATAATACTTTATTATTAATTACAATATATATTTAAAATAATAACATACTATCAGTATCAAAAGAGAAAATTTCTATTACGTAAAACAATTTATAGCCCATATATTTTAGTTAAATAAATGTTTGTAAACTATGTTTGATTTCAACAGTCAGCTAAAAGATTAAAAATCGACAATTAATTTTGTATTAGAAAGGGAAGATTTATACCAGTAACATAGATTTCGTATTTATATTTTTTTGCAAATGTTAAAACATGTTCCAACAAATATAAAAAGAAATTATAATTTTAAAAAGTTACTTGGTAATTTTATATTAACACAAAATATTTTTAGAATAATAACACATATTTGATTGTTGAAGACCTATACACAAAAATGTTAATTATAAATAGAATGAAATATTTTAAAATCGTACTAAAATACCTATCAGGCAACGACATATTAAAAGAAATATTTAATTTCTGTATTTGATATACACCAAACCGATATATTATATTAATAGAAAAAATAATAGAAATATCCTGATAGGTCGCATTTAGTTACATAATTATGTTTACATTTGTAATAAATTGTTTTAGCAAAAGACCACTAGAAATAAACCTCGGTCAATCCATACTATATGATAAAATCTGTATAATAGAATATTAATATGAAAAAGAAATATTCTGATATTGGGGTGATGTACTTTATTTTATACTTTATATTTCGATATTTTCTGTTTAGTGTACAATAAGGAAGGGAGTGTGAAGGAACGTTACATACGACATTGATAATACGTGATTAACTTTTATTTGAATGTCATTATAATATAATAATAATATTATCGTAAACATAAACTTTAGGCACGAAAAATGTTTTTGAAGTTTTTCAATTAATTATTTACGCATAAAAATTTACAATATTTTATATGGAGCTTTGTTAGGTCATAGCTTCTTGTTACATTATACTTAAAATAAATCTGGTTTCTAGAAATAGCATAGCTCATATAGTGTACTATACATCAAAAACTAGATTAGCAATCTAAAAATTTATTATGTATTATTATACATTGATTACCATACACAAATCGGCTAATTTGATTGACTAATAGACTTCGAATTCAACATAGCGTAGTAATAGTAACTTTTAATTGGACAGTCGTAGACAATTTGCCATACACGTACGTGAGGGCACCGTTTAACTACGATTGTCAATATCGATGTTTGATGAATGATACAATATCTAGAAGAAATAGTTGACGAATGAACAGAAATAAAGTTTCATATATTTTTAGCTTCTTCCATTTTGTACTCATGCCCGCGCTGCCTCTATTCAACTTATAGCTTTGCGGTATCATCTCTCCCAATCTTTAGAGAGCCACAAATTAATGTGAAATTGAATCTCAACCTCAAAATGACACCCGATGAACCAGAATACGTGCTTCCCCCGAATTCCCATTGATTCTGACCTCGCCCCAGTAACTTCGTACCGGTCGACCATCACCATGCGAACACTACCGGTGAACCCTGGATCTCCATTCCTGACCTCGTCCCAGTATACCATCCCGGCAATAACTTGTGTATGTAAGAATGTAGTGTAAAGATTATGACAATTTCCAGCCAATAGGAGAAAAAGCAGTGATTGGCCGTTTTCAGCCAATAGAAGAAGAGATGCAGTGATTCAAGGTCCGTTTCCAGCCAATAGAAGAAGAGATGCAGTGATTGGTCCGTTTCCAGCCAATAGAAGAAGAGATGCAGTGATTAAAGGTTCGTTTCATTAATGGCTGGGCTACATGATGTATCTCTGTCATCGTTTCTTCCTGCAATAACTTGTTGAAGAACACTTAAGGTAATCGATGAAAAACTTAAATCGATGCTCTAAATTGATAATCGATTCAATTTACTTCTGTGAATGATGGAGTATTTTTGTCTTCGTAAAAATATGATGATATAAAAGAAAATGACATAAAAAAGGTTTTTTCACTTTGTTGTACCATACAAAGTGACACAGAATATGTGAAATTATATGTCCAGAAACCGTTTTATGACCATTCAAAATCTTTTACATTAATGAAATGAGCATGGAAGCAATCGGAATTTTATGATTTTAGATCGAAAACTAATACGCTTCACCTCAAACATGTTAGCAGAGCAGAATAATTCACCCAAAGCAACCAATCATTTTGATAACATTCAAATGCATACAAACACTAAATATGTATTTATCTAACTTACTGCTATCAAAATATGGTAGCATGGCAAAAATGCGATATTATCTTTTATAATTTTGTGTAGTTTAAAAAGTTACATGAGAATGCCAAAATATACGTGCTGTACTTTTAATGTTTCTGTGAAGATTACGTAAAATTAATATAAAGTATACGCATTCATGCTTCATGAATTATTGTATGCAACATAAATGCAAATTATCTTTGTATTTAAATGTATGTATGGGTAAATTTGCTTTCATTAATATATCTATTAATAATATGTAATTTGTGAATTAAGAAAAGCTGTTTTTGATGCATTTATTACAAGATTTTTTAGATATACATACATATAATGTCTTACAATTACCAATTAATAAAAAACACAAAAAAGCACTAACACACATTCATCCTTATAGAAATTGCAAACAATAGAAACATATAATATTAACACATTCATATTTAGAAACCTATAATACACTTTTCGAAGTTTTTTAAGAGCGTAATAGAAACTTAACCAATTGAAAAAATAAGGAAATGTAATTTTAAAATAGTTAAATAAATTTTCTTGAAAACTGTTTTATAAAACGTATTTTTATATCAGATTATTGTAATGTATTTAATATGATTCTATGAAATACATATTTAACGTATTATTACTCACTAAATAGCGTATAAATACACGATGCCATTTTATAGAATAATAATTGAATAAGTCTATAAAACAATCTTTCATATAATTAATTCCAACAAACCAAAATACGTATACATTAATTATGTATAACTTTTTAAATAATGACTAAATCCAGGTTTTCAAGAGAAACGCTTTCTTTATTGCATAATTAACACAAATAGGATTATTTAGTAATAATGGCAACTTCATTGATTTAATAGGCTATACAAAATAATACATATAAACATTTAAAAATACATAATATATAAATCAGTTAGAACATTATACAGAAGATTCAGAACATACTTGCATAACGATTTATTAATTAGATTAAAAAATATACCGAATTAAGATTGAAAATCAAGTTAAAGAAAATATATCTATAGTTACAACAACTTTGATTCTAATAATCTACGACTCATTCGTAAATAGTATGTAGTATTAATTAATAACAAAATACAATTTGAATAACGAATTATCTGTTTTGAAACGCATTCGATTTCTTGAATTTAAATCAAGAATCAGTGATATTTATATGGATTAGAATTATTTAATATTCTGAAGTTTCTTCTGAAAAAGGACTGCATAACAAATATTTAATCATAAACTGAGAATGACCGGAATTACTTATTATCCAACTGTAAACAATTAAACAGCAATGTTTAAATTTGGAATTGTGTTTGACCGCTCCTGAAAATGACACTGTACAGGATATTATAAATTTAATTCTTTTAAAAATATTTTGGCTTAAATGATTCTATTTTTAGTATGATCTGTATCTTGGATAATACCAGAAAATTGTAATATTGCCAAACTATATCAATTACAGTCAGGCAATATAATTCGCAGATAAAAATATCTCGATTTCCAGCATCGGACGCTGTGTGAAAATTTAAGATATAAATTATCTAAGCCACTATTCTAAATGCAGCTATTAGAA
>JAYRBW010067329.1:0-28067 GCA_036023295.1 Invenusta paracnida | reverse complement strand
ATAAACTTAATAAATCAGTCTGGCCGTGTGTCATGTTGCGTCGCCTCTATTAAAT
This sequence comes from Invenusta paracnida, assembly GCA_036023295.1. Lineage (NCBI taxonomy): Eukaryota > Metazoa > Platyhelminthes > Proseriata > Coelogynoporidae > Invenusta > Invenusta paracnida. Next base: position 28,012 of record JAYRBW010067329.1, on the reverse strand, counting down.
TATGTTCACATTGTGAAACATTGTTCCGATAATCATGTTTTAAAACAATTTACTTTTATGAGTTTTATTGGGTTGTTAAGCACAGTTTTTGGAATTCTAATTGAAATATCTTGATCCAATATTTTATTTCAGATTTCGAATTGGGCGATAGTCCTCAACCGACCCCAAGTAAGTTGACCGAACGACTTTTGATGCTTGATTGTTATCGATCTCAAATACTGCTATCCACTCGTTAATCTCTTTCATGAGCTCAATTTCTTTGAAACAGTCTTATTCTGTCAGTTTGTTTATTAACCTTTTTAATAAAATGTTATCGAAATCATAGAGTAATTATACATAGAGTTTCGACTCTTGTTGATTCTGTGTGCAGTTTTATACTACTTCTCGTCTACCTAAAAGCTTTTGCATAATATTTTTTCTAAAATTCAAAGCAATTAAATTGTTTATGCAGTGAAACAGTTGTACATATACATGCAATGAATGATATATTACAGACAACTTAAACGTATGTTAAAATTGTATGAATATGTATATTTTGATCTTAAAATAAATGTATTAAAAATATTCAACACTACTTCTAGTCTACCCATTTATATCAAATTCATTAAAATAAAACGATTTTATATTTACAAAACTGAACAATATAATGCATATGAAATCAATAAGAGTCAAAAAATCTATGTAACAGCATTTAAAACTTGAATAAGACTTTAAAGTTAATATTGATTGTTCGATATCAAGTTTTAGAAAATAGTTAATCCATAGAGTAATGATTATACATTAATTATGTAAAATTACTCCATGAGTTAATCCTTATATATATTCGTATATAGATTGTTAAAATTTAAGTATGTAAGGACTAATATAGTAATTATAAAAGACGTCCATAGTATTTAAGAAATTTAGACATAAGGTCGTATATTCTCAGAAGTGTTGTGCTATATGAAAAGACATTGAAACGTTAAACGTTATACACAATTTCAAGAAGTATAATTTTTATTCAATAACAAAATGAAGGCCAAAAATGATCTAGACATGCATATATGTGTTTTTGATATTTGGTTTATTAAAAAAATTGTAGGACATTTAATAACCAAATATCAAAGGGAAAGGATAGATCATTATTCTAATTAATATTATATTTAAAGAAATACTTTGATTTAATAATGCAAATAAACAAATAATAATGTACAGAATAAAATTTTCTAGTAATACTTTGGTTCTGACTTCAGTAGTTAACTGTGATTCCATTTATTTATAATGTTTATCAGCTACAATTTTGTTTTTATGAAATATGTAACTGTTGATTTCAAAGCATAGTATCAATAAATTTATAGTATGCTGCTATTTTTATACTTTACAACGTTATGAGGGTTGTGAACTGCCGAATATAGTCAAAGTCAAAAATGCTTGTGACAGAGTGTTGTTTAGCTCTCTCGGTATAATATACTGCTAGCTAAAAACGTTAGAAGCATAGATATTTTTTACTTTATATGTACATAGATTGACTATCTGAAAAAATGACGTAACAATTTGATGAAGTAAGATTGATTTAAAAAATAAAAATCCTTTTCGTTAAATCCTTTAATTACAGAGATAAAAAAACTATACTTATACATTTTTAAATATATATTTTATATAATAATATGTAAATGAGAAAGCCTATTATACTTTATTAACATAATTACTATCTGAACAAACGTTGTAACAATTTGAAGAATTAAGTTTTTTGTCAAAAAATATAGATCTTTTATAAATTATTATCTATTACGATATAAAGGAATAAAAAAAACACAATATTGATATATATTTTAATTAATTTTTGTTAGAACAATATGTAAATGAGTTGGCATATATTTATTTCATTTTTTGAAATAATATATGTTGACCACAGCTACAATATTATGTAGGTACAACATTTTCAATGGAAATAATTTAGATTGCCATTCTCTGTATACAGAATGTATACATGTATGTATTGTTTAATTACTCTATGGTTAGATGTATAGAGCATAGAGTAATTTAACACAGAGTGTTGACTATTACTGATTTCATATACATCGCGCTGTAAATCGTCGTATATAAAAAATCGTTTTATTTTAATAAATTTTATATAAATGGGTTACAAAAAAGTAGTATTAAATATTTTTATTAAATTCATTTTAAGAACAAGTATATTCATGCAATTTTAACATGCGTAAGTTGTCTTTAATAAATAATATATTGCCTATATGCCTAAAGCTTTTGTACAACATAATCTGTTTAACTGCTGTCAGTTTTTAAAACATTATTTTGGAAAAGCTTTCGTGTATCAACATAGTAGTATTGAACTGTACACAGAATCAATACGAGTGAAATCTCTGTATATAATTACTCTATTAATGGTATAGTGTATTTATACACGGAGTTTTGACTCTTATTGATTTTGTATGCAGTTTTACACTACTAAATTCGTCTTTCACTTTTTGCAAAATGATGTTTTAAAATTCACAGCTAACAAATTGTTTAAACAGTAAAACATTTTTAGATACACAGCAAATAAATTATATATTACCGACAATTTACGTATGTCAAAATTTTTTAAATATATATTCCCTTAACATAAATTTAATCAAAATATTTAATACTTTTTTAGTCTACTTATTTAGGTATATCAATTTTTTTAATGACAAAATTGTACAACGCGATGTATATGAAATCCTAATTGTTAAAACCTATGTATAATTAATTACCATATAAATTAATCAATAAATACATAGAATGACAATCTAAAATATTTCCATTGAAATGCTGTACATTTTAAATTTGTGGTCAACATACATATATTATTTCGAAAAATTAAGTATATATGTCAAATTATTTATATATTAATACAAAAAAAATATGCTAATATATGCTAATATCAATTTTTTCCAAGTCATTTATATCGTATTAATTAATAATTGATTAAGGATCTTTATTTTTGACCACAAACTTATATCTCCAAATTGTTAGGTCATTTTTTAAGGTAGCCAATCTATGTAAATAAAGTAAAACAAATATCAATGAGAATTACTCTATGGTTAGAAACATAGATATTTGTTTTACTTTATATACTGTATATATATATGCTACCGCATCTTCTAATAAATTCGCTACTCAAATTAAATCATTTAACTGCTATAAATATATATATAATTGCTAATTAACATTGTTTTTTATTAAGTTTTTGTAAATATTTAAACTAATTTTCCAGACAGCTTACTTACGTATATTAAAATTGTATGAAAATATATATTTCATCTTAAAAGAAATGTAATAAAAACTTGTAATCATAGAGTAATTATACAGAGAGTGTTCACTCTTTTAAATTCTGCATGCAGTGCAATACTATTATTTACCTATCTAAAAGCTTACGCAAATATAGTTTTAAGAACTGAGAGCGATTAAATCGTGTGCGTAGTAAAACAGTTTGAGATATACAGGCAATACATTATTTATAATAGACAACTTACATATGTTAAAATTGTATGAATATATATATTTGTTCTTAAAATTAATTTAATCAAAATATTTAATACTACTTTTCCCTACCCATTTACATAACATTTATTAATATAAAACGATTTTTTATATACGACGATTTACAACGCGATGTATATGAAATCGATAAGAGTGAACACTATTTGTATAATCATTACTCTATGATGTATATGCGCGGTAGAATAGTAAAGATATTTAATTGAGAGCATTTAACACTGTTAATATTATACTTGTGATTTTTTTCGAGTATTGTTGACTAATGTAAATCACAGTTGAAGAAATAAATGTTACTCATCAGTAAATCATTAGATAGTCATAATATGTAACTGACTTGTTTACTAGCTGTAGTCTGTCATTTCACCTATATTGTTCAAATTTTACTAAAAATAATGTTTCCTTTCGTTTTGGATCATATTATAGTTCAATAATTTACTGTGCCTTGTGTCACACACGTTTTAAAATAGAAACTTCTAAAAGTAGCTCTGTGTTTCTACTTCTGTATTATTTCACTATTTTACTGCAAGAATATGAGTCTTAATAAAGAATTAATTTATCAGTAATTTAACATAAACGATGATCGTTCATGTTATATTTGTAATAATTTGTAATATAAATTATTTACGGCACTTTGTTAACAGCATTCTTGGCAATAGCTTGTTATATTATAGATGTTATCTTATCATAATCGTTTTATAGAATTACACAATATGAATTTCCTACCAAGAATAAATGTGAAGCATACAAAATATTCAAACTTTCCTAAGTTTAACTGAAGTTTGAAAGTTAATTCATTTATGGTTGTCAAAATAATAGTCACCTTCAACCAGATATAATTAGCGTAAATAATTAACTGACAGACACCATTTATTTTAATTATACACTTATTCAAATTTTTTATTCAAATTAAAACAATATTGTTTTAGAGAATCTAAATTTCCAAAACACTAATAATATACTATTATTAGTATGTATACATATAACATAAAGTTCCAGCTGGTATTAATTTCAAACTAATTGATTATATTTGCTTCCTTATCAAGTCACGTAATTTAAACAGCTCAAATGTTATTGATTTTTTCAGGACCAATGGAACAAGAGACGGTCCTATCGATGAGGTTGACCTCAACGAAATTCCGTCTGCAGTGAATTCGAGCAAACCGGTCGATAACAATACCTTTGATAAACCCTGTAATGACGACACACAATCGACTGCAAGTAAGAAAAGTTCTACTATTTGTATTTCTGTATATTTGTCAAATTTATCACATCAATCCGTCGAAAAGTTTAACAAAATAATTAAATTGTACAGATATTTTTACTACATATACGTAAGCTAAATAATATTTCTATGATTTAAGCAGAAAATATTCGATATTTTGTTTATAGCAGGTTTCTCTGTCTGTGTGAGCATTGCATGAATCGTCACAAAATGGGTGTCGTCTTCTCAACATTGTAGAACTAACTTTTATATTATCATGTGAAAAATTAACCAATTTTCTATGTATGGAAAACAGCCAATCAAAGTCGTTCGCGCCTTATACATATTTAGGAAATATTCGACTTGCATTGCACTCTGTAATCTTTTCTGCCTGTGCATGTTATCTGTCTTGAATCTCTCTCCCGCATGCCCTTTGCTTGCCTCACCTTCTCTCCCCAGACATGTTACTTCCCCGTCGTCGCCAGGCCAAGGCTCTACGCCAGGACCGGCAACAGTCCTTCAATGTGGCTCAGGAGGCGATGATGATGGCTCTTCGGAGACACCAACAGTCGCCTGGTGACACAACCAGCGTCCCCAGTCCACCGCGCAGTCGTATTCAGATCACCTACGAATGCGAGCCTCCCACGCCCCTTTCCACCAATAGGAATGGCGTAGGAGAAGAGCTGACAGCCAATGATAAGACAGAACACGTAACGGAGGTTGAGGTTGAGTTGGATTCTCACGAAGAAGGAGAAAAACAAGAAGAAGACGAGGAGAGGACGATAAGAGTAACGCCTCCGCCATCACCTCCTCCGCTACCGCCGCAATCACCTCCTAAGGAACGTATTATTGTGATCAGAGGCAGCAGTGGTGGAGGGTTATCCTCGTCATCATCACTCTCAGCTACGAGTCAATCACCTTGGAGAGTCAATGGTGGCGGCTGTGACAATGGCATGCGTGGTCTGGGTATGCATGGTGATGGCCGCGATTTTACGAATGGTTTTGGTAAGAGAAGATAGCGTCAAACAAATATCAATAAGTAGGATTTTTAAATTGTGTATTTTTCTCTTTAGTTGCTTGAAATATGCATGAACATAAGAAAGGTGTAGTTTTATTTTAAAATTACAATATGAATGTTGACGCTTTATCGAAATAAATTCAGGCTTTCATTCATGGTTGCCTTATAAAATTCCTCTTACTGCATGATGCATCAAATTATTGTTGTTGTAAATCCAAAACAATTTTTCTATTTTATCTAACCAATTACCAATAATGTTTTATTTATCGCTCATTTATTTGAATAATTACTTATAAAAGATTTCGATATTTAAATTTTATCTTAAAATATTTATTTTTAATTCCTAGCTATTACCGAAAAAACCTTAATACCGGCTTACATAATAGTTTTTTACTTTTATAAATATTGTGTACAATCTGATTTTACTACTTCTAAGTAATATATATTTAAAATTGACTATATTAAGAGTCTATTTTTCAAGAGTTTAACGTGAAAAATATAATTTTTCCATATTTTAAATATATAGTTTCAAGACAATTTATCAACAATTTTAAAAGTTCCATGTCTTTTTTTGAAGTCTATTTGTATAAATTAAAATAAAACACCCTTTTATATCCGACATCTTTCCCTCTCGATAGAATCTTCGACAGTCAATCAAGATATGGATATTATCGACCGCCTTAACAGCGCCCCAGATGTCCCGGGTTCGAGTCCAGCAGAGACGCAAAAGCCAGCGTCTACAGTTCATCCCCCGACTATTGTTAGTTAGTTGTCATGGTTACAGTTATAAATCATTTATTTATTTAAATTTTATCAGGTGGTATCATTATTTTTTCTGCCCCATTTATTAACTCAGATGTTTTTCTACATTAATTTGTAATCTAAAAAATATAATTTAATGGGTTGTTTTATAATGCCTACACTTTATTTTTTGCATACTTACTGAATATGTAAATTTAAAATGTAACAATTATTCAACAAAATTATTTGTTATATTTGTTTTCTTTTCTTCACTATAGGTGACTGTGACACCCGAACCAACGGTAAGTTAGTATAAAATAAATATGGTTATTGATTTATTGATTATACATTATGTTTCATTTCATTTTCACCGAAAACAAAATAATGTTAAAAATGCTCTGCAATTAAAACTTTCATTGATATCAGCCGTATGTTTACTCCTAATTCAGAGACCATCCACACCTACGGAACCACAATCGACGCAGTCAGAACCATCTGAGGGCACCATCGTTGCGAACTCTGGATCCACGCAACCACCACCACCCATCCAGATCACACCTCCAGCAACGCAGACAACGGGTAAACTCTCGGCCTCAGCGAAAGATCTCGTCCAGGCTTCTCTGCAGAAGCCACCGAGTGGAGGGGGCAAAGCGGCAGGAGGAGCAGCAGACCCGGCGGTCCATGCTGCAATAAAACCGGTGTGTAGCATGAACCATAGGGTATTTCTTTCTGTCATTTAACTAATTGTCTGAGAACTTGATGTCGTGTCAGCCAATACAAATTCTACAAACTAACGATAGTAGTCCCGCGGTGCAGTGCACAGCCAGTTTTTGTTTTGAAAAGAATTGTAGGAATTTACAGTTTTTTATGAATAGTATTTTTTAATTGCTTTCAGTCATAGTTGTGGGACGTAAATATGCTTTTCTAGACTAAAATCCTGACATTTAATTGGTCAGGAGTTTAGTAAGTATTGACAATTTTTCTAGGTTAGACATGAACTTATTAAGCTTACACAGTGTTAATTTTACAGTCTACTCTAGCCCTAACTTATGATTCCAACTTTTCATTTTCACATTATAAAAAAATAGTAATATGTTTTCTTAAAAACAAAAAAAACATTGCCATTTCATCATTATATTACTTAGAAGTAGTACGGAACTGTATTATTAAATTTAGAAAGATGTGGTTTTACGATCAACTGAGTTTTTTTTGCTCAATTGAGTCACCCATTGCTCCTATTAATAGGCCCCAATACCACCAAAGAAGAAATCGGAACAGGATCTAATCTGGGAGCAGATTGAGCGACAATTGAAGCGAACTCTGCGTATCAACGACATGGACTTCACGGAACTGGGTCACTCGGATGATGAGGACGCCTTCACACCGGCTGTGCCCCAGCGCTCCACTTCTTATGGCACCGGTATTGATGGCATTGACTCACCACGGAGAGGCTTAGGAAGTGGAGCGCCACCACCACCGCCGCCACCTCCACCACCAATGATGATCAGACCGGGAATGCCACCTCCACCACCGCCACCACCACCACCACCACCAATGGGTCGTGGAATACCGCCACCACCACCGCCAATGGGTGGGTATTCTGTATTATAGAGCTAAATGTAACATAGGGCTGAGCCTTAGCGCCTTGAACTAGTGTATCGATAGTTACGAGTTCGATCCCTGGTCTAACAAGAATTTTTGAGCTTTAATAATTTAATTTAACGTCAAGCTTATTACTTTGTGCAAGCAAGATAAACAACTATGTACAACATGTACAAAAATTTGTTGTAAAATTTGTACAGATTTCTCAATATAAAATATCAGTAATATTGTAATATTTGATATTTATTACAAAATGTAGCAATATATTTTAGCCATATTATGTGTAAGTAGTATGTGGCTATACTACTCAACTTTCTCAGTTTTATTTAAAATATTTTAACTTCTAAAGACCAATATACATTTAAGTTAGATTACAACTATTTAATTATTTCACTTCAAGGAATTAACAGCACAATCAGTTAGTTAAATGCATTATTAGTTTGATTACATATTTCAAAATTCACTTCCTTCGCTTTTGAATTATTTATCCATATGCAGTATAGTCCAAATGGTTACTTAATGGAATATTTACTATAATAAGATCTTGAAAATATAGTTTTTAATCTAAAATAATTGACATGATTATTGAAATTTTCCCACTGTTGTAAAAAGTATAATAATATAACTGTTATTATCACTATATAATAAGATCATAAAAATTGCTTCTGTTATTAAATATAAAGCTCATCGATTACAGTTGTTTCTTTTTAAAATTACGAGATTGAACACTCGCATCTCATTGGATACCTCGTCTCCTCCCTCCAGGACTGCCCCCGCGGCCCGGTGCCCCTGGGAATGGTCCTCCCAAGCCGGTCCCACTGGGTGCCAATCTCCCCAAAGACCGGAAAACTGTTAAACTCCATTGGACAGAGTGGAAGCACGCAGGACAGCCTCCGGCCCCCACAGCACCCAAAGCAGCCATGGATACGATCTGGAACCATCTCAGTAATATCCAACTGGACGCTGATAAATTGCAGTCTCTCTTTGAGAACAAGACAAATGAAGTCAAAATCAAGGTAGAGCCGCTTCTTATGTGTCGTTTATTGACACTTTCGTTTATTGATAAGTTCTATATCACAACTATCCATTTTTATTACTTTATTTAATTTATATAAATTTATAGATACCCAATTTAAACTATAGATATTTATTTCATCGAGTAATTATTTTTATATATATTCACTTTTGTATCACCTTGTTTTGTTTATTAAATGTGCTGTTAACGTTTTTTCTAGAATAATTTACGCATTACAGTGTGTATATCACACATTCTTATTCATATATTTTATACGATTCTGAATCACGAAGTGTTGTAGCGGAAGAATAGTACTCCTCTTGTCTGAATTTTAATAATTAATATTCTAATCGACCAGCTTCCACGATCACTTCTAGTTGTCTTCACTAGTCTAACGTTACTTTCCACAGTAGCATTTATCTTTATTGATTATATCGGTTGTTTCATTGAGGTGCGATCTCTGCAGGTTCTGTTTCTATACTATTCTGTTTAATTAGGTAACGGATCTATATCTTTATAATATAGAACTCGCAAGGCAGTTGAGCTCAACTGATTTCTAATAACATTCGTTGTACGTGCATGTGTGTTGATGACTATCAGCCACATTACTCCTAATATATTACCCTTTTGTATTTTGTTTCTTATATTCGCTTCTCACTTTCACTCTCTTTCTCTCTCCTCGTACCTCTTCTTTGCACAATTATTTTCTTGCAGGAAATTGTAAGTATAACTACTATAGCTGCCTATAACAGCCGCTCAGCCACGCTGCACATATACAACCAACACCAAATGTTCTAGACCATTTTCCTCCCCTACTTCCTCAAATTAAATGCTTTTCCTCACATTAAATCAACATAATTCAAAATATTAACTTGTGATTTTCCCACCTTTTGGTAATTGGGTGTCCATCCTCCCTTTCTTCTCCATCCCTTATCTTCTCATCTTTCTCCTCTCTCCTACCTAATATTGTTTTATTTTACCTCCCCATTAAAAATACAGTTTACTCAAACGCGCTACGGTTTTTTCTTTGTTTACCATTCGTTGTTTTTGAAACCATTCAATCCACATAATAATTGCCCTGAGTTTTTCTAACAAAATTTAGTTTAATTACCTTCACCCACCTCGTCTCGAAACAGATTGTTCTAGTTATTTTGATAGGCATACCACAAAAACCCTCAATATTTTAAGTATACATTTTAGTCATAATGAAGGGTTTCCTTTTGTTTTATATTGAAGTAATCTAGTTTATATCAGTAAATAATGGACATATAATAATAGACTTTTAAAATATGTCAGTAGTTGAAATTTAGCTAATTGCCATTTTTGTAAGATCTCTTATTTGATTAGTTAATATGCGTGTTGATTTAGTGAATGAATAGCTGATATGCGAGTACAAAATTACTGACATATCTGCGTTGTCTATCATAGTTATGGATAGTTACTTAATCGATTATTTGAATGTTTGACTCTCCACTCAAAATTCAAATGTCTCACATAACAGTGAAAGCATTGGACAAAAACATATAAAATGGTGGCACTCTACTTTTACATGATTGGCTGAGGTTATATCTAAAGTTAACACCTTGATGTAAGTATTAGTGTTAACTCTATCGCTGGTAAGGTGTTAACACTTATACAACTAACATTTACATCGTTGTTCACTATTGATATGACCTCACCCAATATTTATCAATAATAAATGACCTAATAATTGACGTCATTCAATCAATATCTATGTTACATGCTATGTGCATTCAAATTGTACTATTAATCGATAAAAATCAATCTAAGTATATATATTGGATATTATTTTCAACATTAGCTTTTATTTGCATTTTTGCATTTAGAAAACCCCCTTAACTTGCGAAAAGCACATTTCCAACCAATTTTGAGATGTTGAATCGGTTGTCATTTTACCCATCCCCATTGAAACCCTGTACCAATTCTTTCTACCTTTGCCGTCGACCGCATTTAACACTCAAACCAGATTTTGCACCGTCAATATATTGCACTAAGCAGTCTAAACTACACTATTAATATGTAGCTTATCACTTTTTTATTGATACATATTTTATTCCTTTCCTTCTCTTCTCTGTAATATACGGTACATTTATACCCATCGTAGTTTGGTTTTGTGTTTTTTTCTATACTATACTACAATACATGTTTTTCATAATACTTAGACTAGATTCTTTATTTTACATTTTCCAGGATTGGTACAGGTCCTTAAAAGTACTTAAATTCACTCAGTCCTTAAAAGATCCTTAAATGTTCATAAAATTGATCACAATTTCTAAAAAATAAAAGTTTAGGAAATTAGTTTGTTGGTATTACTCCTGGTGTACCGGTGGCTGTATCATCTGCGCAAAGAAGGTATACTCAGTACCTGGAGGAAAAGAAAAAGGAAGACCAGGCAACTTGATGTCTCAAAGGAAGTTTCTGAAGTGAAAACCATGAAGCGAAGACTAGACCTTCAGAAACATATAGATGAGCTGTGTGATAAGGCTTTAAAGGCTATGAATCCCAAGAAGTCTCTTGTGCAAATGAAAGCCTTAAGAGAGGCATTGAAGCTGTGTCAAGCAGAACAGGCAGAGATGAAATCCAAAATAAAGGCAGTGCTCGACATTAACTTTTTTAAGTCTCCAATTTCTGATTACATACTTTTAATCGAAATTTAATTTTAATGAAAACATAAAAGTTTATTATAATGAAAATTAATTCAATTAACTAACTATAATGCATAATTCAGTGATATTTCATGTATTATTATAATACAATTATGCATATTACATGAAACAATAATTATCTATGTTCCTGATGGAAATAACAGCCCACTTGCAATCTATATATTTCATGGAAATTATGTACCTAATGTTCCAGATATTCACTGAGAAATGAGTGATTGCAAATTATACATGAAAATATATCAATGACTGTTTTCTTCTATTGATTCATTGAAATTATAACTCTCTAACCAACAAAAACTCTCATTGAGTAGGTATCTATATTTTTAGAACTAATGCAATATACATATATATTCATTTTAACATGTTGATGCACTGCTGCAATTAATATATCTCAAACTGTATCAATGATTTAACTTGAGGATTGTAATCTATATATTTCATGGATGCCCTGGAAGGCCACCAGTTTCAGATATGTAGTGGCTCGACTGAACGCCAAGCATGCCCGTGTCAATCGTCGAGCAAGTGTTAATATCGAGCACTGCAAGGCCAAGATAGATGTATTGGTTTAATCACTCGTGTATTCAAAATGAACTTTATAGTCTTTATAAACTCGTTTTGTGTACAGTTCCTTTACATTTATATCTATATTATTATTATAAGTGTATTGTTATTCACAACAAAAACTAGTAAGCATATCATCTTTTATATTTTAAAAATCTGATGGTTCATTGATATTCAGCCATGTTTCATATGAGTTATATACTCCATCTTATGAAATATGTTAGGTCCTTAAAACTCCACAATGTCCTTAATGGACCCTCCAGATTTCCTGTACCAACCCTGATTTTTGTTTTCTGAAAAAAAAGTTAACTAAATAACATTTGTAAATGTAATATTTTAGTTTAAAACTATGTCATTATCGCTTATATTTGACAAAATAACCAATTTTTAATACAGATTTGAATCAAGCTGAGATGAATTTATATTTTCCATCAGCTTTATTCTTAAAATTTTTTGTCCTGATATTTAAACCTAGTTAGAATACATTTTCGCCAATTCGTGTATTTTTGACTGATATTGATTTTATGTAGTCATCCTTAGAAAATTCATACATATTTTCATATATTTTCATATATACTTTTAGGATTTAGTAGCATACTGTTTTTACTTATAATTTATTTGTTCTCAAATTTTTAAATTAACTTAACTTCTTCGATTAATAAACTTAAATTCCAAATATGTACGGCTTCACTGACCACTTACTTATATTTAAATTATTTTAATATTTATGCAAACGGTAAATGTATGTATTTCTCAAATGCATTTTCAAATTTGTTTATTGATTTATTTTTGTAAATGAAAATGTCCTCTATAAAGCAATATAATTAGGTTGAGTCGATAATATTTCAACCAATAAACTAATAGCCAATGAGGTTATGTTCATGCTAATTTATTAATCGAAGCGAAATGTGTTGGTATTTTTTCTTGGTTGTTACCATTGGTAACTGCATTGTGTGACGTCATAATTGCCTCCTGTATTTGTTAATATTCCTAATCTATTTTAATCGTGTACTCTTTATTTGTCGACGTATAATTTCTTGTTTTTATTCCTGCTTATAAGTAAATATTCTAATGACCGAATTAACTGACATAATTAACTGACCTAGTTTAAATATACTCATGACGTATAGAAACCAGAAGCGGCTCTAAAAAAGATAGTCGTGCTGGACGTAAAACGATCAAATGCGATTAACATCGGAATGACTGTATTGCCCCCGCCGAGAACCATCAAGACAGCCATTCTCAAGATGGACAACAGTATCATTAATCGAGAAGGGATTGAGGTGAGACTGGATTTATCAGAAATTATGGATCTCTTAAAATCAGTTAAAAATATTTTGAAATAACATCAAAGGAGTTTTAAAAGCTTTATACGATGTCTACACTTATTAATTATTTCAATAATACTTATTAATTACAGTAATGTGATACACTATTCTTTATTTTATAAGTAGTATAGAAGGAAATATGAATTATATTATTTTTGCACATAAACTATATTTCATATCAAATAAAGCCTGATTGCGCTTATTTATTGTTTATTATTTTATTAATTTTTCAACAGAAACTTTTGACAACAATGATTCCAACAACTGAAGAGAAAGAGGCAATAATCGAGGCTCAGATGTCCCAGAAAGGCGAAGCAACACCCCTCGGCCAGGCAGAACAGTTTCTTCTCACACTTAGCTCTATCACACATCTACAGCAACGACTGGAACTTTGGCTCTTCAAGATGGATTATGATCAGATGGAGCGGGAAGTGGCTGAACCACTTCAGGATCTCAAACAGGTTAGTAGAATTAATGGATAAACCAAATCGATCATAACTTTTGTTTGGCTAATTTAATTCAGCTATGCAATTATGGATGCATTTTAATTCGTCTTAAGAATGTTATAGTGTTATAATTTATAATGTATTCACAAATTACATAGTTGTGTGTGTGCGTTTCAATATAATTTTAAAAAAATCTCACAAATTTTTGACCGAGGATTTTTTCTCTTTCAAGGGCATCAAAGAACTCCGAACAAGTCGAACCTTTCGCTCGGTCCTGGCAATGCTGTTGGGTATTGGAAACTTCCTGAACAACTCACAAACCTTCGGCTTCAGCCTGGACTACCTGAGCAAACTGCCCGAGGTGAAGGACACACAGCACAAACACAGTCTTCTTCATCATATCTGCGCGATGGTTATTGATCAATTCCCGGACACTACAGGTGAACATTTGTTATAAAAATAAACTGACATCATTATTGATATAATTTTTTTTTATTTACTAGTATTTTGTCTCGTATTTTCGTTATTCTTATGCAATACATTTTTAACGTTTAGTCAAAATATTTCCAACTGATTGTCAGCTCTGATACTATCATTCATAAATACGTATTAAAAATTATATTTAATCCATGAATTCATTTGAAATAAATAAGGAGTTGGTGGAATTAAAATATACAGCCATATAATTCTAGTTATAATTACTTTATAATATATGTATAATAAACAATTATATGATTTTTTTAAATTTTTTTAGCTTATTATTTCACGATGAACAAATTTATATACATACTACAAAATCGAATAGTACAAAAGCTGCACAAATAGTTAGTAAATTTTAATTGAATTAAGTCAAAACACGTTATTCCTATACAAACACGTCCTCCATCTTGATTTCATAAACTAAGCAAAATCATTGGTAATCAAAGCTCTTGAATAGTCATTTAGAAATATTCAAAATATGTCGATTTCAATATGCCGCCCGCCCCTCTCCCCTATTCGCAGACCTCTACTCGGACCTTGGATCGATATGTCGGTGTCGACGTGTCGACTGGGATGAACTAGTGACGAAGTTAGAGCGAATGGAACGCGACTGTAGACGGAGTTGGGGACAGTTGACAGAAATCGCCAAGAGTGAGGGGGTGTCAAATTCTCAGCTGCGACAGAAGTAAGACCAATAAAAGAATGGACATCTCTGCTAGCGAAGTTGCCAAATTATTTTTAGTTCGTGTGTAACATTCCTGTATTCATGTATTATTTCAGAATGAAAGACTTCTTGAAGGATGCGACTGAAAGGATTCTTCTTCTCAAAATTGTTCACAAAAGGGTAATGAATAGGTGAGCTAAATCAACTGAAATATTTATTTTGTTTACAGTTTATTTGATAATGGGAGGCCGACAAATTATTATTTTTATTAAGATCACTTTTGCTTTATGCAAGATTGTTTTTATTAATGTCTCGTTTTGTTGTTACATATTGGTTTGTAATAAATTTATATATTTAATGAAATTATTTCATTTTTTATTTATTACTTCAAAATTTGAAAGTAATAAACTAATAATATGTATATAAATAGATAGATTTTTTGAAAGAATATTCACTTAAAAATATTAAACACAAATTAAAAAAAGTATGGAATGTTTTATATTTAAATTGTGGACCAAGTACACCTCTTCATGTAAATCTGAGCCTCTATAGTATATCTATATATCTATCAGCTCCTCCTTAACTTCTCCTTTTCTCTCTTTACCTCAGGTACCGCGCTCTTCTCCTCTTCCTTGGCTATCCTCCCCCAAGAGCACGGGACACTGGCGTTGGCATGTTTTGTCGAACAGTGGCTGAGTTTGCGCTGGAATATCGCACCACCCGGGAGAAGGTCCTTCAGCAGCGTGCCAAGAAACAGAACCTAAAGGAGCGCCGAAGCACAAGGGGGAAGCTGATTTTCGATGTGAATGTTCTTTGTATATTTAACTCTTTTTAACTGAAATGTAATAATATACTGGTATTCTCTCCTATATTACTTTTGAGTAGTAAATATACCAGTAATGAAATTCATGGATGGTAAACCTAATTGTAATTTTTAAATTGCAATGTTTAAATGTTTAATATTACTGATTATAGTACAAAAAATAATAAATATTTGTAATGGGTTTGTTCTTTTAAATTTCGTTTAGCATAAACAGTATTGTACAATTTTTGTATTATTTAACAGTTGTTATCTCATTATAACCATGACTAGTTGATATAAATGGCGACTCTGAAATATTCTCTTATATGTCCTTTGAAAGATGGACAGTGCCATGCAACAACCGCAATGTACCGAAGACGACGCCCTCAAGCAGCTCCTTAAAGGGACCTCCGGAACAGATTATGACTCTGACGTTTCCTCGATTTCTGGAGTTCAAAGACACAAGAAATCCGGTAAGAAGGAGACGCAATTTCTGTTTTGCATTAACATTTCGCTTTATATTGATGTAAGTTTACTTCACAGTTTTAAAAGATGGATGATTATGTAAATCTAAAGGAAATAAACTTTTCAGTAGATCTGTAATTTTTAAAATTAGAAAGGAATGCATACACTAAATATCTTGAATCTTTCTAAAAACTGACCGCAATGTTTCAAGATTGAATAAAAGATTATTTCTTCTGCTACCCTAATTGCTTATTTATTAAACATATTTTTTAAATAATGAAATATTTCTCTAATTGTCATTTTTAATAAACAAATGAATAAAATGCGAAAAAAATGCAATTAAAAAGTTATATAAAAAAGGTAGGCTGCGCTGAATCCAAGAAGTAAATATTGCACACTTTTTTTCTTCTCCTTAAGGTATTAACTAAAAACTAAATTAGTATAGTAAGATATAGATAAACTAGAGCTGGTTATTTCAATTTTTACAATATAAGTATGTTTACAACATTGTTATTGCTGTCGTTTATCTCAATAATCAAATTATTATATTATTGAAATGTGCTACTCTTAAGTTGCAAAGTATTATAAATATTAATATCTGTATAATTAGAACTACGGACTAGTTTTATATCATAATAATATCTTGTGTTAAAGAGACTTCATTATAAGCCATCTGCTCAGTTGACCTAAGATGACCCTTACCTTGCCAACCCATTCACTCCTACAGAGTCACGGTCCTCATCCAATCAGAAGTCCTCCTTGCAGCCCTCCCCCTCCCCTCGGCGTGGCAGTCTGGGCAAGGCCGGTGGCGCCAGTCCTGCAGGCTCCGATGTCTCTGACGTCTACGACACGGAGCAGGACGAGATCCTCGATGCGTGTGTACGAACTGCCACTGCTCCGGGGAAACGAAGGGACCCCAAAGAGAGACGTAAAGTCGCCGTCAACAAGGACCGAAAATCTTGTGAGTTCCGATTCTCTTCTTTCTTCGACGTCTGAATAATCATATTTTTCGAAATTATTCTCTGTTTTCTTTTTCCTAACAGTTATTTTCTTTCTCTTTACTGCTTTTTAAATTTTTTATTCCGTATTCGTAATTATGTTTCGGTATATATCTTTTTGTGAGCTCATCTTTCTTTTTTATTTTACTTCCATATTCTTCCAGTTGGTTATATATTATAATTTTAGATTATGTCACTTATTCTCTTTTCTACCCTCATGTTCTTAAACTATTTATTATCTATCAATTGAAGTCTTCCTTCTTCTTCCCTTTTAAAGATCTATTTATTATTTTCTTTCATCACTTCTTTTCTTGATTATGTTCATATTTTAAATTTCAGTATTGTTATTATTTGACAGCTTTAATGCTTATTTTAATATTTGTAATGATAGTTAAAAAAACTGTAATTACTTATTTGAGTTATATTCTGCATATAAAACATTTATGGACTTTTTATGCAGATTGTATTGTATATTTTATTGCAAAAATAATATATCCACTATTTTCATGTTATTTGAGATCTCTTGACATTTTAAGAGTTGATAATTTGTGTCAATAATTGTCATCTTTAACATCGATTAGTCAGTCTAACTTTAATTATGTTTATTGATTCCAATCTTTGCCGTGACCTATTTTTGTCACTACTTGATTAAACTATTTTCCAGTTTTCCGATGAAGATTTCCCGCTGAATCCTTCCTCATCTTGCACAATTCCAAATTAAAACAGTTTATTGTTTTAAGGTGATTCTCTCTCCCATTGATCCCAAACCCGTATTTCATTACTCAAAACATTATTAAAACTCAGTTTGAATTTGCGTTAATTTATTGTCATGTGTATTTTAATTTATTGATTAATTACTTTATTACTACTGACACCTAGTTACTATTACTTTGTTTCCTTGTTGGCATTTGCAATTCTCAACTAATATTACACACGATTATTAAACGATGGATTAACTAAGTATTATTGTTGTAAGTGTTGCAAGTTTCTATTGGCTCAACTGAACTTGGGAGATATTTAATAGTTGTTGCTTCTTGATATTCTTATTGCATACAGAAAAACAAAATCAAAACCGGAATGTTGTAGGTATTTAATTTTCCTTATTATAAGTTTTTTTATACATGAAAACTTATAGCTTGCGCCATTCAATAGATTAAGCATTAACTAAATTACTTCATTTTTAATATAAATATAGGTATCAGTAGGCAAATATCTCTAAAATCTAAGTAGGACAATATTTTATAATTATTATACAAATATCTTATTGCTCCACGCGCAACAGATAACCAACCAGAAGCTCTATTCCGTTTCGGATTGTCCAATCAGTTTTATATCAAATTGATTATGTTTAATGAAATAATTTCATTGGCTTGTATTTTCCTTACTAATATTAAACAGCCCATTATCATATATATATACATATTATTGGCCTCATAAGCCTATTATGCCATATCATTTTCATTATTATTTAAGAAATTAGGTTTATGTTTTGCGTTTTAAGTGAGCGCTGACGTTTTATTTAAATGACCCATCTGAATATCTTTATTAAAACTGTTTGTCACGCAGAATACCCCCCTGACATCTGACCTGATTCCTGTTTCATAATAACACAACGCGATTTGGGGGACCGAATGTCGAGATTTTGACCCGGAATAAGCAAAGTATTGACTGCACTCATATGTGCACACCTACTATTATATATAGTCCAGTTGTATAACTCGTAGTGTGATGGATAGAATCTTGGATGTAATCTTTGCCTGATTCCTTGTCAAGTATAACTAACTACAAAAGCATAATGTATATCGTCTCCAGAAAAGCCTTTATTTCCTGGTTTCTGTTGTATGTTTACTAGACTACCTAGCTGTATTGCTCATCTTTTGTGTCTATCTTCGAATCTTATGCCTGCGTGAATAGTTCGAATTAGTCTTCATTTTCTATTAAATGTTGAGGACGACCGCTTCTTCCGAAATTTTGAACATGTATTTTGACCAATAGTAACCATTAGTAGAGGTTTTGAAAGATCAAAATTTTCTTTGAATAAAGCATGATTCCCGAAAGATTTTATAAACCTTTAAAACTAATAATTGATTCTTTTCAATACTTTCTCAATTTTACTAACAAATGTTACTCCTGCAAACTATTTCTCAGTACATGTCCAAAACACGTTCAAAATAATCGGTACTTATTTGCCTTATTTAGATAGGTTTCTTTCCTCATATTTTTCAGTTTCCAACACATATGTTGTACATGTTGTAGCTACATATTTCATATGCAAGTTTTTACTCTGCATGGTTTATCTGCCCGTTCCTAACTATTTCTCTCTGTGTTTTCTTTCTCGATTTTGTTCAAGCTCGTGTTCTAGCTGCTTTTGTATCAGGGTTATCATTTTCGTTTAAGAATTGTGATTTTAGGATTTTCAATATTTGTAAAATTAAATCAGTACATTTTTTATATTGAACAAATTAAAGTATCAAAGACTCCGTGAAAAACTTAACAAATGAGTGACTCTCAATCTATGGTGGAAATTTTAAGGATAAAGTCCAAAATACCAATAAAAATGGACTAGTTTAAAATAATTGAATTATTATTAAATAGCATTGAATCACAGCAGATTTTTTTATGGATTAATGGACATATAAGTTTATATCGTATATTAAGTAGTCGAGCCTCTTAAAAGCATTTTTTACGGAGTACTCAGAAAATACCTTTTTGCATTTTTATATTATAATACCTATGTTACTTTTAAATTTGAAAAGTAGTAAGTTAATTTATATAATGATAATAAAGCGTATATATTTGTTATCAATTGGGAATCGAGATACAAAAGAGGCAGTTAAAAGTGTGGTATAGGTGCAAATTACAAATTAACAGCTTACATAAAGTCTATATTTTTTTCATATTCCTCTTATTTGGACTGTACGTTTTTAAATGGTTTTTATAGTTATATTATAAGGAATTTACGGTTAATTTATTGTTATACGACGTATTTCAACGGTACTTTGATTATTTCAATTATCGGACACTATTACCATTTATTGAATTCTACTTTACTATTGGACGATTTTCACCTACTAGACTTGTAAGTTTAGGTAATGGAAACACTTTGTCTATTATATGTGAAATATTTTTTATTTAGACTCACTGTAAAACTGTATTCATTATTATTTGATTACATTTTGTTGGATAAACTGTCTCGTAATCTTTTTGTCATGACTATTATACTTTAATATGCTTGATTGCTTTATTTATTTGTTCAATGGACCTTAGAGTAATGATAGACAGATAATTTAAACGAGGCTGCATACAAAATCAAAAGACATTTTGACTTTTGCATATTTATTACTTTACGTTATACAGAAAAGTTTGAATTTTATTTTATTTATCAACTTTTAACGTTGACAGTATTAATGCATTGTGTTTTCTTTATTATATTATGCTCTTATGAATGATATTTTTCCTGCTACTTTTTGTACATTTGAGTAATTTTGTCTGCATTACAGTATTTTAAAGAATCGATATTTTACTTTTATCATTTATTAATTTTCTTCTTTTAATAATAATATTTATATCTAGTTTGCTATGTTTTCGGATGTGATATCAAATTAGAAAATTATCGATAATTTTTTAGAAGTTATGTATATATCGGTGATACTATTCCTTTTTTAATACCATAGAATGTGTCTTATGAAACTTGAAATCAATATTTCATATATACAGTCGGCTTTTCTCCTCTTTCTGATCTTTATTACTGAGACGGTGTGTCACCAACGAAATAAAGTTTGTCATACGATGGTAAATATTCATTATAATAAAATTTAAAAAATAGATGTATTAAAATGTTGTAATAACCATAACACTAATCATATTTATTTCCCAGATATTAATACAACAATTGTATTCTTTATATATTTTTTCTATTAAAATAACTAAGATATATTCAACTGGGCTGGTTCGTGAAATCCCTATATTTATAAACACCTTTGGTTAATAGTTCTTTCTCCATATTTACACTTAGTATTCCAAAAATTTGTTGGTTATAGTGTATATAATGTTTGCTATTGTCTATGGAATTCTATTTATTGTTTTTGTAAGGGGCATTTTAGCAAAATAATTTGTCTATTATATTCATTATAACGATCTGTGAGAATAATTTTAATGTACGTAATATATATATGTATGTACATCTAACTGAAATACCATGCGTTATATCCTTAAAATATTTTCCAACTAACATGGTGTATTTGAGTATTTTAATTGTTATTATTTATTTTGCGTAATGTATTACATGTTATCACCATTATCATATTTGTTGAGGTTTATTTATAATTTTGGTATCTATTGTCGAATGTAAATATATTCAATCGTCTTGATTTTTAGCAAACATAGTTTCATATTTGTCGTAAATGAAAAGTGAAACACACAGAGCTTTAAGTAGAATAGAGGCGACATGACCTATTCCTGCCAAAATCAGTAACATTTCTGTAATTTTTATTTTAGTAAACACCTATAATGAAAATGTTAGTGACATTCTATTTTATGTCATTCATTAAATAAGGATATTAATTCTTAATTATTGAAATAAATTGTCCTTTAGTTATTACCATATTAAACAATTCGAGTAATTTGTAATGTTTCTTTCTTGTCAAAATCACGTGATTTAACCCTCTTAAATGCTAGCTTCTGATTACTAGTCTTATTCAATTATTGAGAAGACTCATATTGTCTGGGCTGTTGTATCGTCTCTTTTATACTTATAACTCTGCGATTAAATCGGCTCAATTGAATTTATCGTACATTCGTGTGCGATATTTTT
The DNA here is from genome assembly GCA_036023295.1 of Invenusta paracnida. Classification (NCBI taxonomy): domain Eukaryota; kingdom Metazoa; phylum Platyhelminthes; order Proseriata; family Coelogynoporidae; genus Invenusta; species Invenusta paracnida. Next base: position 5,672 of record JAYRBW010067329.1, on the reverse strand, counting down.
GTTAGAATAATAAAAGTTCTATTTTGCAGCAAGAGTTATCCTTCTAGTCTTAATTAAAATACGAATTTATTATGGATTTTTTATACCTAATTGTATTCTTTCAATTTTAGTTCGACGAACATTGGTCAGAGGTATCGGAGATGAAGAATTCAAACTGGCCCTCGAAGCGTCAAAAAGAGTAAACGCCCTTGGTTATGACACACGCCAGATAGCGCACCCTTAGTTACCGTGTTAGGTACCCTTTCTGTATAAACGTATTAGTAGTCTGTTTATGATTTTACGTATAAATTGCACATACATACATATATAGATATACACATACCTGTCTTATTGTCGTAACCGTGGTTCTAGTAATGTTCCATAACACATTCTCTCTTCATTTACGATCGATAGCCCATGTGATTAAGCAAATTCAAAGCCTTACTCCTGCCTTAACCCTTATGATGAAATCCCCCTTTGCAATATGTACTTACTAAATATTATTACGAATAATATTGGGCAACTGTAAATGCTTTTTCGATGTACTGACTATGCAACGCATTACGTGTATAATTCTATTGGTCGATTAATATTGTTTATATTGTATGTTTTATTATGTAATGAACTTAATAATAGTCATATCTACTTCAAAATAATATATATATAATAATTTTAAAAATGTTTTAAGTTGCTTCGCATTTTAGAGATACTTTTTTTTAAAGGTAATTATATAGTTAATGCTAATTGATATACATATACATATTATATGCTACTTTTAGATATGATGGTACACAAAATCCTACCTACACTTATGCACTATGTACACTAGATTTTTGTTATTTCATCTTCCACCACATACCATATCATTTTAATTTGTGACAAATAGTTAACTTTTATTATTTAGAAGTGAGATTCTAATATACTACTATTGTATACTGCTGTTTCTGCACTGTTACTGACTACTGATTTGAAACCAGTGGAGAACAAACACGATTGATGTCTTTCATTCATATTCTACACACTTTTAGTATTTATGGGTATTCCAATTTTAAAATGAAGCCTTTACTCTATATTGTGTAATATTACCATTTATCTACTGTAGATAATAAAATAGTAGTATAATGTAGTAATGTTGTATATTTAATTTGTAGACATTTGAAATTATTATATTATTTGTTCATAATTCAATATAATATACATAATGTAGATAAACGTGGCGCATAAATTTGAGGATCATTATTCATACGACTGTTTTGCCATTATGTCCAGTCAAGAAGATATCGATTAGTAACTAGTTGGTGGAAATCGAGAAAAATGTGAAATATAACAGTTATTTTTATCTCGCATCATGGGAGAAAAACAAATGAAAAGTATTGTGAGCCTAATCAACTAAAGAAAAATATAATTAATATGTTATATAATGACGTAGCTTATGTAGATAAATTTAGATCGTTTTGAGACCATGTAAAAATCGAAACTAGTCAATAAAAGTCCTTGATTAAGTTGCTGCTTTTTTACATACAAAAATATTCAAAGATTTCTATCCAAGGGAGTTGTGCCTTTGCATCCTAAAACATTGTTTCTATATTCTTTCACTTGTGTATGCCTTTCACTTATAACCATTATATTTTAGATTTCTTCTTATTTAAACGTAAATATACTATGATGCTAATAATATTGATGAAGATAATAATGTTTATACGCATACTATATATTACATATATTATATACACTTATATATACATATATAATACATTTATATTATTTAATTTATGTGCAGATTCAAGTTGTATAAATAAAGCATTTTTGTTTCCTTCTCAAAGTATATAGTCTCTCAAGTTTATTTTCATTTTATAACATTAATTTCTTAACCTTCATAGAAGAACTAGTACATCGTTGGTCAAAAAGATTTAAAAGTTGGCAACATTTGAAACATTTAAAATAATACTTATCCACTTATACTAAATATTTTTAAACATCTTCCGCTTTTAGTAGTATTTCTTGACCTTCTTTGTAACCTTTGTAAGTATAGGATTAAAAAATTCGTGTCATTTTACAAACTTTATAAGACTTTATTTTGAAAGATATTTATTTAGATTATATTGTAATATAAAGCACGACAAATTTACGTTTTTTAAGTATGTATTAGTTGTTTTTTTCTTATGTTTCTTCTCTAAAAAATTGAGTATTATGTCATTGTTTAAAACATAGTAGAATCCTGTCAGAGCCACTGCATATTTATTAATTATTAACAATTAAATATTTCTAATTTGTTAAAAACATTTAACAAATAACACTATTTGCACTGTATGTCTCACATTCTTTCGTACGATTTTGAATATTACACAAAAGAAATTAGGAGGGCGCTTGTTTTATAAACGAAACAATTCTTTCAAACATGCGTTTCCACAAAACGAAAACGTATATTTACCTTTTAAAATAACCATGATTTACAAACTATACGAAACCATTGAAGGTACATATCATAGATATTTTTTCACTTTATATATTGACTAATTTCTATGCTACATAATAACATATATCTTCATTAAAACATGTATGATGGTAGATATATAATTTAGATATAATCAACAAGATCCGAATTTTTATCGATTTAGTTCATTTTTTTATATTTTTCCCGCTTTTCTTTAGTTGTGCTAAGCAATTTAGATATTTCGGTGCATTGTATTCACTGAAATGATAAGCGAGGGGAAGGTAAAGATGGAATGATAGGCGAGGGCAAGGTAAAGATGGAATGATAGGCGAGGGGAAGGTAAAGGTGGAATTATAAGCGAGGGGAAGGTAAAGATGGAATGATAGGCGAGTGGAAGGTAAAGATGGAATGATAGGCGAGGGGAAGGTAAAGATGGAATGATAGGCGAGTGGAAGGTAAAGATGGAATGATAGGCGAGTGGAAGGTAAAGCTGGAATGATAGGCGAGTGGAAGGTAAAGCTGGAATGATAGGCGAGGGGAAGGTAAAGCTAAAATGCGGAAACTGTCGTAACTCGAAGAGCTCCTTCGAATGTTGAAGATCTCCAATCTGATAATAAATTGATAAAACCATTTTAACCAAAAACGATTCACAAAGAAAGACTGCTTTAAAATATCTTCTATTCTTTCTTTATAGATTGTCTCTCTTGTTGGTCAATTTATATTCTGAGGTGCATTTATGAGTTCAACACATTTGCTGGGGTATATCTTCTATAGTCTTGTAACAACACGATATAATATATAAATAAAATAATTTGCCCTTTTGCACAAAAGCAAAAATTAAAAGGTTGACGAATTTATATATTAAATTTATGTGATAGTAAAAATATATTAAGTGAACACCCCAATAACTTTATAATATTAATATTTATAAATTTATGCAACGTACATAAATATGTATCACCATTAATTTTTAGCTTAATACACGGCTATTATAAATTGAGTTTGGTCTCATTCAATATGGTACTGTACCGGGTATATCGTGACAGCGTTTGATTGTTTAATTTATTTCCATTTTCCATTTAGTAAGTTTATTCTTATGATGTCGAGGTTTCTGTTCTGTTACAATTGCGGAGTGGATTTCCCTGTATAATCATAATTCTATAATAATAATAAACAATTTCTATAAAGATTATTGAATTTATAGCTTAAATTATTAATATTAATTTATCCATTTATAGTTAGCTGTACATGATAGTAACAGGTGACAGCTAAGTTGTACATAACTGAGTGTTTGCTAAAGGTCTTAATAGCAGTAACCAGCCATCAGTTCAGTAACCATCTTAGATCATGAAAATGCACCAGCTCGCGGAGATCAAGTAGCCACTGACTGTCTCGAAGCAATGTCGAGCTGATGACTCATATTCTCCCTGCAGTCATGACCTGGTACCGCATCTGATTTCTACAACTTCCCTTGGATTAATAAAGAGCTCTGTTGAACCCTTTCTGACGATCCTGAAGAGGCAGTAACTGCATTCACCAAAGAATTGAATTTGATTTTAGCTGAAGATTAAGCCACAGGCTTCAAAAGAAAGTTTCAGCACATGCAAAAGTGAATAGACTGGAATGGACAGTACTTTTAGAAGCTGTTGTAATGTTGTTTTATTTTTTGGAAGAGCAATTATATGTGTATATAAGCCATACTCCTTTATTTATAATTAAATGTATTTTTTTAACATTTTCCCATTGCTCTGCCTATTTTATACGATACATTTAAAAAAAAAAAATCTGAAGAGCTATTCAGCGAGATACGAGTTTGATATTTTTCATCGATATTTTAAGATGGTTCATTGAAATGTAATGTTCATTTGAATATTGAGTAATGCTTATATAAAGATTGCACGAATATTTTGATGCCCCCTCGTGAATAGTTGTGGGTTTCCAAATATACCTTTATAAATTTTTATTACATCCTAGACTGCAATATTGAGGTATGCAAATAGTTGTAATAAACCCCAAAAAAGCAATAAGTGCTGAACCCCCGAAGAACCAATTAAATTGTGCTAATATGGCTACTGCTGTCAATAGTTACACAATCTCGTCAAAAGTGCCATTCAAAGTTGATTTTATTCAATTACATAATCGAAATAACAACTATAGAGAGGAGACTGTATATGTTACACTTTAACAAAACATAAAGTCAAAACACACAATGTAATCTATATATGCAATCAAAACAATGTGGTTAGCTGGCTAATGAGATGCTCGCTAAAAGGGAAACAAATTTCCAAATAGGTAGTTTCCCTGTTTTAACAACGAATGGAATATGGCGTAATATGGATTATATATTTTGTTACCCCATTTTTAGTAAAGCATAAAATTCACTTTTTATTGCATTGTGATTTTAAATAGAAATATTTTTAGTATTTAGCAAAGATGCTGCAAGTATTTTTTATCCAATTATCTATAATTTCACTTGCATAAGATATTGAGAGAGCAACTGTTGGAAAAATATTTAGAATTCTGAAATAATTTATAATTTATCGCAATGTTCTATCAAAATTCTACTTCTGAGACACATTTTGGAGTTTATGACTAGCTTTATAATAGTTCTTAAAATAAAAGGTTCAAAAATAGAGTTTTTACATGGAAGATACCTAAACCTAAACCTAAACCTATGACTATTCATATTTTATAACGTATTGCATCATATATGCGAGGACCCCGGAATATTGTTTTACACTTATTACCCAAATTACGTAGTCCTCGCACAAATGCCTTACCTACAAGTAATAATTCAATAAAGAAAAATTATAACAGTATAATATATTATTTTTGTTTACCAACAAATATATACTTCAACGTTTTAATCTATATACAATAATATGTAATTTATAGGAGTGTAGTTTAAATAATAAAAAAATCCGATTTTCTCTCTCTCTTTCTTTTGTATTCCTACGGCTTAAATGTAGGTAAAACTAGTTATTTTCGATATTGGAAATACATGTATATTAAGCTTCATTTTTTTCCTCGTGACTTTAAAATACGCTCTAACCACTGTCATGGGGCATAGATTGTATATCTTGGTATAATATAAAAAAGCTATTAATATCTATGATTGCGCTTACATAACTGCATCCACCCTTATCAAATCCTGGCTACACCCCTGTCATAGTATAATAGTAACGGTCTTCGTGATTCTAAGACTTTTCTTCTTGCCCCCCCCCCTTTTTTTCTCCTCCAAAAGCCAGGCAGTGAAAGC